>NNCF01132631.1:596-22531 GCA_002313205.1 Laupala kohalensis | reverse complement strand
TCGCATTGTCTTCAGTCACGTGATGCGGCTGCCATTTCCGTTAGAACAGTATTCTCCACAGTTTTTGGTGAATTATTCTCTGGTAAATGCCTCATAAGGTATGAAGATCTTAACATCATTGCATCGTTCCTATTTCCATTCGCTATGTTTTAGTAGGTTTTATTCCGGAGTGTTAAGCCGGGACTTTTGCCAGAATATCAAAAAAACAAGCCCACAATAGTTTCTCCAAATACATCCATAGTAATTTAAAGTAAAATAATTCAAAAATTTTGTGCCGTAAGAGTATGAAAATTCATCGTCACTGGATACAGAATGCTTCAAACTATCATTAAAAAAAACATTTTGGGGGCCACTTACGCCTAGTACCCTTGACGCACATATGAATATTTTTTAACAGAATGATTATTATTTATTACTCTATGATGATCAAAAGAAGTCTTTTCTATATTTACAGCGGACACAATCTTCGCAATAATTTTTCATCTGCTTAGTACTTAATCCTTATTCTTACTCCCAATATATGGAGCGTGGTCTGTCTCCCACTTCCGATCTGACAGTAGCAACAATTTCTTCTGTTCCTTTTCCGTATGGAAGACCAATCCAGTTAAACTTTCTTCACTTACCTTAAGAGATAATATCTTTCTCGTGAGTCTTTCTTCGCAGAACGTCTTAGCTAACAATTGCAGGTCACCGGACCTTGAAAGTATTGTGCTTCAACCTCGGGACATTTTATCCCTTGCATTTTCATCGTAATTTAGACTCCCTTTATTCTTAATACATTTCTTTTATAGGTTCTAATTTTATCTTCAGTTTCTTAGAAAACATTATTGTATTTAATTGAATATACACTTCGAATATAATCATTCAGTTTCGTTGATTTTAGGATCAAACGGAGACATTCGGATTTAAAAGTGAATCACCAACAAAATATGAGACATGTGTTATTGTTATTAACTGTCAAAACAGCGGCGATTTCAAGTGTACCCTGGTGCGACAGTGGTGGACCCAGGATTTCATTTCATGTTCATCTCCGTGGGATCTGGGAATATGGAAAATTTGAAAAATTTGAAACAAAATGAGACAATATACGATANGTGTGTGTATATATATATATATATATATATATATATATATATATATATATATATATATATATATATATATATATATATATATATATACATTCACTTCCCAAAGCAAATAAGTTCTACGTTCCTACCATATTTTCTTACAAAATACAACTTCGTTTGCTCGCCTTCCTCGTAATCCGTCTCTACAGTGTAAGTTAAGCTACAAAATTTCTTCACGTCTGCACAAGGAGTCACGACCAGTATCTCGCATAGTCCGGCCGATTTGACCCCGGGATAGGTTCCGGTACTTGAGAAGGTCTGAGAACCAGTCTCGACGTAAGCGAACGTTTAAAACTCCCGCCCCCTTGGAATCGCGTCCGTCTTCTTGAAAACAATGGTTGTGAGTCAGAGAAGGGGCGATTTATGGGATTACATGAAGTGTATTTATCAATAATAAATAAATTTATTGTAAAAAAGCGGTTATGATCCTCGTATGACCACGTGGTGGACAAGAAACTAACGCATAAGCAAGAGACGTCCCATCAATTCCGATCGAGGACCCTAAGGCAGAGGCTAGGGATTTAACATTTCAATACACTCCCGACATAAAAATACAAACAGTTGGGTATGCGTTTATAATATTAATAGAATACCAATAAAAATTGTAGTTAATAAAATACTAAAAAGTTATCTATAAATTATAATTTATATCATGTAAGATATAGAAATATATAATTTTATAATTATGATAAGTTACCAAAAATGTATCACATTTTAATTTATATCAAAACTGTCAATCTCGAACCTCTATGCCAGTGTTTCCCAAACCTTTGTGCTATGCCTCTCCTAAACCTTTCTAAAATGTTTATGCCCTCCAACACATACTTAATTTTTAATATTAAAAAATTGAAATGTTCAGCATAGAAATATGAATGAGAGGTTTTAGCAAGGTATTATTAAGCGAACACAGCAAGTAAATTTTCAAAACAAGTAATGGAGAACTGAAATTTAAGTTCAAAATAATTTTAATGAAAGATTTTACTATATTATTTTAATTATTGGTATTTAATTACTATTTAAATTAAGTAAGATCCTTGCGCTTCATGCTTGCTACAAAGAGATGTTACATAACATTCCAAGTCTCCCCGTTTTGTTATATCCTTCCAATTTCTTGTTTTTTAGTAGCAAATCATTTATGACAATAAATCCGCATTCAGCGAAATATAAAGATGGAGGCGGTAAAACGTACTTGTTCCCTTGGTTGCATTTCGATATTTGATTTCGGTATCCTCACAAAGCCATCTCATCGCTTCTTTTATATTAAGAAAAATTCCAATTGGCTCATCATTTTGCATTTCTGCGAGTTCTTCTTGACACTGCAAATTTGAAATATCAGTCAAATCCACAAACATTTGCTCAATCATCCAAGTTGGGAAATCAATTTGTTTCGTATTATCAAATCTTTCTTCTAAGTGATTCGATAACATTTTCAGATCGACAATAACAGCTAAACAGGTATCAATCACTTCACATATTTGGAGCGAATGAAACTTTTCAAAATATTTGTTGTTACTGTATGTCTGACATAATTCCACGAAAACAAAAACCTTCGCTTTTGCGTCGACGAGATTTTTATTTGTTCCTTGAAGTTGTTTATTTAATATATGTAGTTTTTTCAAGATATCGACTAAATAACTTACAAATCCCTTACCATCGGCCGTTGACAGATTTTTCATTTCAAGTTTTCCGCTTAAAAAATCACTATAAGTATCAAATAATTCCATAAATATTTTCAAACAGTTCCCTTTCGAGAGCCATCTTACTTCATTGAGAAGTATAAGTCTCATATGGTCTTAATTTAGTTCTTCACAAAATAACTTGAAGAGACGTTCACATTTGGCACTAGCTTTATTGTTTATTGTAACAATAAATCGTGAATTTAGTGTTTTTTCATCGCTTATGATTTTTAAACACTATACTCAGAATAATCTATAGTTCGATAATAACTTGTACATGTAAATTTACAACCATATTTGCGTTAAATTACAAACATATTGACATTATATATGTTTTATAACTCGCAGCTAACTTTTTATCTTATCTAGAAATTTTTGCTGAAATTTTTGAATCCGCCTCTGCCTTAGGGCCCTTGAAAGGAATTGATGAGATGGTCCCTCGCTTGCTTCCGGAGAGTAAATTAGTTTATTGTCCTCCACGTGGTCATACGCAGTTTGTACTGTTTTTTGACAATAAATTTATTATAGCTCTTTGCTTTAATAGCAATAGCATTGATACACTTTATAACTAAATTTAGTACTTTATTTAGTACTAAGTGAAATGTTTTTAACTACCAGGTTTTTCCCGTGAATAACACGAAATGCAGAAGAATCGTTTCTGGATTTTCATCTTTCATCATTCATCAATTTTAAGCAACCATTTTTCTTCCCCGTCATATTATCATCTGCAGCAACAAGATGTTATATTTATCATTGGTATATTATTGACATCAAAGAAATTTTTTAGCGTACTATATATATATATCTTTTAAGGTAGTTGCGCTTTCCAATGATTTACAGAACAACATTTCTTCAGCAAAGTCACCTTTGTTAATATATCTTATGTAAGTTATAAGCCTCACTGTCCCTCAAAGTTGATTCATCCATGAGCAACGTGAATTTTCGTCTTCAGCTTTTCAACTAGTTGTATTTCAATATCCTCTGCTCACTTATTTCGTCCATTTTCTTCTTCTGCTAACCGTATTGTTGCTTAGCTGTGACGTCTTTCTCAACTTTTTCCAGAACAGTGTTAAGAAATGCTGATATTGATGGTTTGATAAAATTCTCCCCTGTAGTATGACTTTTCCCACATTTAGCGATGAGTAACGAAGTTTGATAAATAGCCTCAAGAGTTCCATTCATAGTTGCATTATGAGCAATAAATAGAGACTTTAATGTTACTCTTAAAAAAAAATATTTTTCTTTAAAGTTTGAAAGTAATTCTAATTTGAATTAATATGAGCACTATGTTTCGCCTTCAAATGTGCCTCAAGACGACCTCATTGCGTTGCTTCGTTGGACAAAAGACAAAAAGGTGAACGTTCGCCGAGAACACCGAGCATCAAACCAAATTTTAAATATTCCTCCGCATTCTGACTGATTTCATTATCGCTTGGACCACCCATTTCACTATGGGTTGAAATAAATAAATATAAGATCAATTAAAAACTAAAAAAATACAAAGATGTGGAGTAAACGTAGACTAAAATTGCATATTTAAATATGTTCGGCACATTTACTCCACCGCAAAAACCATACTATTTCATTGGACAATTTTTTCTGGAAAATAATGCTTCCAAAACCGAAATTAATAAAAATTACGAATTGAATTTACATATCGCTTATATTTATACAATGCACATATTTTTCAAAACAACGAGACTTTTACAATAATTTAATGGACGCTTACTTCAAATTAACACCAACGGTGAATGGCGAAAGTTACTGCGAAACAGTGCAGAAACTGAGTTCTTTGTTCTAAATGGTGCGAAATGCTTTAGTGTCGACCCACTAAAACCCTGTTCAACTCTTACGCCTAACAATAAAATCACGGTTGCTTACATGGCGGACAGAAGTTACTTATGCTGGACGTTTACCCATCTCAAGTTACTGTTAACTTAAACTCTGAACGTGTCCATTTTCGAATTGCCCCCCTTAACAATCGAACTGCCCCCACCCCCGTGGGGCGTGGACCCCCCCACCTTTTTTTTGTGGGGTGGCTTTACGACTCATGTCGACATCAAAGGTCATTGGAGCCCGAAAAACTTGTACTGGTAGGGAAAATGCATTTACGCACTAGTGCAGAGCCAACATAACTCCCCCCGCGTGTGGGACTCGTCGAAAGATTCAACCCTACCCTCTAAAATCCCTCCTGATCTACAACACACCAAAACATATCTCACAACATACATCAAATGGAGGGGGGGTAAAATGAGGGGGGCACATAACATGAGGGGGGACAAAGAATAAGGGGGGACAAAAAATGAGGGGTAGAACAAAAAATGAGAGGAATGAGGAAAATGAAAGATACCGTAACCTCAATAGCGTCTGGATCAATAAGAACAAGAGGTGACCAAGGGAGGTCAGGAAAGAGAAAGGAAGGAGCAAGGCACAAGTAAGTGGAAGTAATGCCAGACTCAGCTCGGGGCCCCGTGTTCGCCAAACACGTACTTACTAGATGTAAGTCCCCTGGGGGGAAGGGGACCCCATGTTGGGAAACACTGCTCTATGCTCTTTCGTTAAACTTCCTTTGAATAAGGTGACTACCCATCCCTATACTTCGTATGAAGAGTTTGTTTTCTGTGAATAGTAATTTTAATTAGGTGAAATGACGTGAATTTTAATATTATTATTATTGTATAATTAATAAATTGAAAACATTTTTTGGAATAGTATCAACAATCTTTATTATTAATAGTTAAATCGGAAACTTTTTTGCTGACGTAGTCAACATCTTCAGAAGAATATTTTGGCATTTGCCAATGGATAAAGATGCTGACTGCGTCATGAAAAAAAGCTTCCGCTTTAATTCTTATTAATAAAGATTGTTGATACTATTCCAAAAATGTTTTCAATTTATTGATCATATACCAATCAATATGCCGCCAACTATCCATTATTGTGTAATACGAGTCAGCGTGGCTCAGTGGGTAGAGCACTGAGCCGCTAACTGGATGGCTGGGGTTCAAACCCCGGTGAGGTGGTGATTTTCATTACACCTCAACATCCAGACTGGCTCCCCGGCCTACTCAGCCTGCTATCAAATGAGTACCAGGATCTACGTACCAGAACTGCCATCAAATGAGTACCAGAACGTACAAGGGACCCAAAAAGCCGGCCGGAGCGAGATGCTGACCACATCTCCTCCTTCTAGTGCCGGGGTCAGGAAATCGCGCGAGCTCTACCCACAGCAGCGTCTGGGTTCAGGAGCCGATCCTGACCCAACGCTAGCCAGGGAAAAATAGATAGGTAGATTGTGTAATACAGAGCTATTAATCAAGTCTTGTTCCCGTGCAAATAATCTTCACGTCGCATCCGAGCTTCATCGTGAAAGGTACAAATATTTGAACGAAAAAGGTGAAGTCCTTTTTTCAGCATTTCACACAGAAATGGTCATTCTTTCAGTTAAAAATGTTACTACTCACATAATCCTTTGTTCATGAAGATACATTTAAAAGCATAATGTGCATAGCTCGAAACGTCACTTAAATTTAGTGAAAATATTATGCGCTGCGGTTTCAGTGATTGTTTAGAGAATGAATTAAACCTGATTCCTTTGTGCACTCTCTTCCTAAAAATTGTTGTCCCGAAGTTCGAAAGTGAAAAGATCACTCTACATTTTGGAACAGTGATGTGTTTCAGTAATATTTAACAAAAACATTAAGACATTAGTTAAATTTGTCATATTGTTGATATGCATCCGAGGAAAGCTGTGAGTTGCTTTAAAGACACGGCTGTTGGATCGTATGCTTCGTGAGAAAGTGGATAAAACGTACAAGACGTTGACTAGGGCATGACCAAATGAAGTAAATGTAGACAGATAAGAAGAGAAGGATGAATAAACAAATGGGAGACGGTAAAAGGAGATTGGCGTATTGCCGTCATGGTGAAGGTCAACATTGGTCAACACCTACGCCATATCCAATCTCTAAACAAGCAGCGATCGTACGACAAAACGAGAAGTATCACACAATAGATGATCGCTTTAAATGGCTTTCGATGCGGAGCGTATTACATATTTTTTGAATGCTCTTCACAATTACTCGCTTATTGTTTATGTATACGGATAAAACGAAACGAGTGGGCGTATACCATGGAATAATAAAACGAAGTGGGGGTACCGTAATATGTAGAACGGGGAAAAGTATCCTGGCCAGGGTTTTTCTCCGTTTTACCTTCGGGTAGAGGCGGATTTATTATACAGGTTCTCTAGGCTTTGTCTAGGGGCGTGTTTATTGTAACAATAAATCGTGAATTTAGTGGGTTTTTTTTCAACTCTTATGATTTTCAAACACTGTACTCAGAATAATCTATAGTTCGATAATAACTTGTACATGTAATTTTTTGCGTAAAATTACAAACATATTGACATTCTATTAGTATTATAACTCGCAGCTAACATTTGTCTTATCTGGGAACTTATGCTGAATTTTTTTGAATGCGCCTCTGCCTTACGGTCCTAGATCGGAATTGATGGGATGGTCCCTTGCTTGCTTCCGGAGAGTAAATTAGTTTATTGTCCTCCACGTGGTCATATGCAGTTTGTACTGTTTTTTGACAATAAATTATTATTATTATTAAGTGGTTGTACGTGTGATAAGGAAAACCATTTTTAAGCACATAAATAATTTTCACTTACTTTGATGTTCTCAAGAAGTGTTTTATAAAACTAATGTGAAAAAACTAAACGCTTAAAATCAGAGTAATAATTATAAATCCCTAAAAAATAAGCCGAAGAGAACAAGTTTTGACGTCTTGTGACCTTCCACAATTGCAGAAAAAAATCTTAGTTTATAACCTACAACGACAAAACCTTTCTTGGGTTAATAAAAATTTTAAATATATATATTTTCAAGTCGAACGTAATAAAATACATCTATGTGGTTGCAATCGAGGAGATAGTTATTTTATTATAAATTTTCAAAGTAAGAGTTGGTTCCAAAACGACAAAAATACTCTACTTGTTCTACCAAACAAAATCACGATAAAAAAATTATTGTTCTTCTGCGTCGAATAAAATACAATTTGAAATATCTAGCGTTCACATGACTCTTCTAAATCACTTTCTTCGATATGCAATGCATGAACGCAGAAACTATTCTTATTATTTATAAATAAATAAATTTATTGTCATAAAAACGCTAACACACTGAGGACGACCACCACGCGTAGCACAATGAACTGATGACCAAATTAATAATCACCCTCAATTATTTATATAATTAAATTGTTTGCTTATTCAAGAGTAATTATTTGTTGATCGTGTTCTTGGCCTTTGATATTTTTAATACGTAATGGCTCGGTTAATTTACTAAGAAATATATCGCCTTGGAGTCACATATTGAATTTCTAATCGTTTGCAATATTGAACATGAAAATCCTTAGTTCTGTAAATTGTGGGTAAATACGTCTCCGTGTAGAAGTGGTTCTTGTTAGAAGTCTTCAGCTGCTTAACAGTTCCTTCTCGGAGCGAGAGTTCCTGGCAATGCGTTTGTTTTTATAGGCGTGATGACTCGGAGGTAAACACAACTGACGTTGTGGCTCGTGACGTTGGTTGCATAACTCGATAAAGTCGCCGCAAATAGACGCTGGAAATCTGACAGACGATGGACGTGGACCGCGGAATTGAACTTGGACGTATGGCATTTGTTGACTTGGGAAGGACGGAGGAATATCTTTCTGACCTTCATCACGTCTCGTCACTTGTCCGCAACGTCGAATGGAACAAAACACTTGCGTGTATTAATTCTCGGAAGATGATTCCCCTTCTGATGTTTCAATCGAGTGTAACAATACACTTACAGACGTCTGTTGCATATTTAAATGATTCATTTTACATATTAAATGGTATTTTAATCAAATTATAATTTTATAAGTATATAAATGGTAATTTTATCAAAAAAAAAAATTTTGTAAATGAAACATAAAAATTTTATAAAACAATAAATGATAATTGTATCAAATTATAATTAATTAAATACTTATTTTATATATTAAATGAATGAATGAATAAATAAATAGTTTAAAAATATCACACTACTTATCTGTTTGTGGTTGGGGAAAGGGCCAAAACTCATCTGAACGATTCTTGCGGTGGACAAACCAATGAAGTTTTTCTACCAATAGCTCTGAAGTGTTACTCATCTATTCAGCTATTGCCTTCCCAAATTAAATTCTCTGACTTCCCCAACATATGTTTTTGATAAGTTTCATATGTTACTTAAGTAAATTGATCGCAACTCTGTTTTCCGATATGTTACATTTCAGGTATGATTTCAAAATTAGTGTAAAATATCAAATGTGAAAACAAAGATATTTGTGAATTAGTCGACGTCCTTCGCACGTCTTCGACATTATTTAATGAATATATTTTATTATTTTGGGACACAATAGTTGAGGCAACTCAATTGAAGGGAGGTTCTCGAACAATGAGACAATGAGTTAATTTACAGAGTAGTCAATAGGTGTCTACGGGACAGTATANTATATATATATATATATATATATATATATATATATATATATATATATATATATATATATATATATATATATATATATATGCGTTTTTGTGCGGTTCGGACCATGATGTCTACTCTTCCGCCTAACCATTGGACTCAGGAGAGGGAATTGGGAAGGAGACATCTTGGGTTACCGGGGAACATGTGGTACCGACCGACATTTGTCTGGAGTAGGTGTGAGGAAACCTCAGCAGAGCAGGGTTTGAACCCGGGTTCTACCGCTCAGTGGAATCATCGAAGGCACTGCGGTAAACTCTCACAACATTCTTTCTACAGTCATTGTGTCGACATATGGGAGGTCATTTAGAGACTTACCACGATTCTGTTTAAATTTGTATTTTAAAAAAAATTAAAAGGTTTAATTAGTTTAAATGAAAGATCAGTTGTTAGAAACTACAAAAAATAATAATTGCTACGAAACGTCGTTTGGCGATTGTTTCCTTATCACGTGACAGAAAGCGATCCTTAAAAAACAAGATATAGTGAATGTTACGTGAAAGGAACAGTGAAATAATATACAGAGCTTTTAAGAGACATTTTTTAAATATCCTGGCTACTAGTACGTCGCCGAGAAATATCACATTGAATTAGAAGAGTTGGCGACATAAAAAGCTGTTTCTCCTTCATATGTTCCTAGGCGATCAGATCTAACAAAAAATGTGTTTCCGATGGGAAGAATTATTATTATTATTATTATTATTAGAAATATATTATTTTTTGCTAAAGAACACTTGCTGTATCAAGAGGATGGATATTGGATTGTTGATAAACAGTATTTTTTTGAAATAACATGTCACTGATTTAAGAAAATATCTCACGATCCATGAAATAATAAAATATTTTAATCATAAATTCTGTTTTTCTAAATCGAGATTCTTCAATGTCCTTCAACATTGATAAATCAACGGTTGTTGTATTTTTTAAGATCGACGTTTTAGGAACGTAAAATAGTTAAAGAGAATACTCATATATTCGTAGCCAGTAGAATGTTCTAGAATTCCAGGAGCGGAGGAGACTTCTTCTGATGTCTCAATTTCAGAAATATTCCATTTTGTATAATTTCTGTTCGTGCTCTCACGCTGTCTCTCGGATGACAAAATCGCATTAAGAACTTGTCTAATATTAATAAATATTTAAACAATCTCGTGATTGCACTATTTTGCAGAATAGCAGCAAGACGTTGTTCATTAAAATAAAAATGAGTGTTGATTTGATTTTGCTTATATCATTCAAGGCTGTAGATTACCTTTAATTAATAATTCAAGTTTAAATTAGATTGATTAATTAAACTGAAGATTATTTAATTTGTTTTTGAAATTAAGATAAACAACGACGATTCCTCTCCATTTCTTATTAAGACGAGAGCAGAATCAATTAAATGAATTAATTAGTTTCGGTTATCTTTCTACGAAGAAAAAATATATTTGAAACCCGTTTGTGAATCTGTTCCTTAATCTCGTTATTAGTATTACGAGATAATCTTAATAAATTACTTTTTTATTGCATCGTGAAAATTTATCGAAGATTTCTCGCAATATTTCATTAAATAAATCTCCTTAATTGGTTAATTTTGAAGTATTTTAGTTTTTGAACCGAAATATTTATCCCCTAGAACGCAATTTCTTTAACACGATACTTGGGGAAATAAAATGGATGGATCGTACGTGTAATGATATATCAACGGACTCTTCTCACCTACTCTGATTTATTACTATAATGGATCTTTGATAGCACACCTGCTTGCAACGATCTTCTTCTTTCGATCAACTATAATTCCATAATTGGTGAATCCTTTTAGCTGTCATCACTAATTCTTTCGTCGAATAAAAAAAACAAAACAGGAAAGACGTCTAGAAAAGCGAATAATGAAACAAAATCAAACCTGCCGCCTAAAAATTCAGAAGCCAAAAAATGTATTTCTCCATAACTCCGTCCTCTTGAGCGACTTCGGATGAATGAATCCCATAAATCAACCAATAAATAAATACAATAAATAAATCATTATCGACTTACGACTTTTCGAATTTATGTTGAAGTCGTTGCCACGTGATGCAAATTATAAAAAGAACAGCAAAAGAATAAATAAAAACATCCAATAATATTGTATTGTAAATACCAGATAGCTTTTCCGTGTCTGTGCGCAAATTCAAACTCTGGTGAGTAGTTTTTTATAATTATTACTTCTGATATGCAACGTTTGTAGTAATTAAATTATTTGTCAAAATTAACTTTTTATCCCATTATATCAAGTGACAAGTGATCATTATTAATGCAATTTCAGGTTACTACACATCATCAGTTATTCGTTTACTTGGATTATACAATGGAAGTGTTGTAGAAGGTTATAGAATATCGATACATTGTACAGTATAATTTACATCTGTATTAATTTATATCCGTGCCATTAATACAATTTATTTGAAATACCACGAAAGACAGTGACTCATTAGCGAGGCTAATGGGGGTATTTTCAAATTCAAAATAATGTTAAAATATCTTTATATTTATTTGGCTCTTCAGTCCCCGCTGATGGAATGAATGCAGGTTGAAACTTGGCGTACCTTAAAAATTTATCGCATAACTCTCGAAAGAAAGTTAAATTTTAATGTTTCAAAATTAATAATTTCCTATGTTAAATTCCCTTTAAATTTCAACCTGTCGGTGGCATGGGTTACTATTCTCCGAATGGTCTGAAATTTTACCCAGGTCAAATTTTACATTTGTAAACCGATAGGGGAAGTATTACGTCCATTAAGAAGGGGTTTCACAATCATTTCTACTTTTGATTTCAAGGGCTATCCTACGTCGTACTAAGTTTAATCGAATTAAATATAGTGTTGGTGATGTTTTGTTGGCGTAATTCAAAATGAAATTAATTTTCTTAGTCTATAATAATACATATACGGTTCTCGAGACTAAGAAACTAAATTCATTATTAACCTTATTGTTACCTTCAGAGGTGGTGATGAACAAGTGATAAAAAGTTATATCATATATGTATGGGTTTCCATTTTCGTAAAATGTTTAATTAGGGGTTAGTCGCAAAAAGATGGGGAACCAGTACTCTCACCCATGAAACATAGCACTCCATTTGACGGAATGCGTCCAAAGTGAAGTGCCTTGTGCAGTTGTTGTTGTTGTTCCGTCTTCTCTCTCACCTTGCATCCCCCCAGCGAGAAAACCTTCAACCATTCACAACTTAACAAAATATCGTTGCAGCATCGCTCAAAGGCTAAAACTGTCACCTTCCGCAACTTACGAAACCACAGATGGTCACAATACAATTGAATGTTGTCTTTCGTAAAGTGTAGAGTTCGGGGTCACTCTCAGAAACGGCCAGTTTCGCATGACTGTACACGTCGCTTCCAGTATGTATTCTTATACAGAACCAACTTGATTATGACGCGGATTCGTTGCACCATATGCGTGGGCTCTATCACTAAAACCCACTATTTATTTGTCGTTTACAAGTTTTACAAAGAATAATAGAATTGTTCTAATAAGAAGAGTAAGATCTACTCAAAAATTTGCTCCAGGAATTTGCGGTTGTCGTGAAATAACGTCGTATCTCGTAGCCGATTAGTTTTCACAAATTCAGGTACGTTTCTCAGCACAAGAACCCGGAATAACCTTCAATTCTAATGAAGCACAACTTTGTATTTGATAACTTCCTGGACTGCTATTCTAACTGTAACATATATCTTTCGTTCAGTTCTAATCCTCATCCTGACTCATAAATATAAATGTGAAAATAAACTTCTCTATTTCGAGAAACTTGAATCTAAATTATAGACCAAACCTTAATGAAGAATGTCGCTACACTGTTCGTTAATTTATGCTTATTATTATATTTGTAAAATGGGAGGGAAATGTAGCTTAGTACTATTGAAGCTTATCTACATGGAGCGAAAGGAGTTGGGTGGTAGCTCATTGTTAGTAGGTGGGTTTACCAACAACTTGGCCCACGTGAAAGGGGTTAGTAGAAGTAGTAAGTAATAGTTAGAGATACTGGGATAGAGGAAGGAAGGTTTGCTTTTCAGCATTGACAGCTATATGAACTGGGACATTCATGTGAAAAGTTATAAATCTTTCATCGGGAATCGAACCCGGGATGAGTTGATGAGCGACAACGCTGCCACCTGAGCCACCGGCGGGGGAATGCTCATATACGGATATTCGCGAATGATTACTAAAAGGATTCTTCGATGTTCCAACTTGAACAGCATAAATTTGCGTCAAATATGATTAGACAAATTATCTCACGACATAATTGAGACATTAGTCCGGGTTTTAATTAAAATAGTTTAGAATTAAAATAAATAATTCAAATATTTTAAAAATATCTTCTGCTACTTTAAATGTTTCATCTTTAAATGGATGAAAAGGGGTAAAAATAATCTCCGCATTTATTTTATCATCTACCTTAACATACTCGTCCATGTATGCACTGCACGCAAATTGGTCCCGGAAATTCTTCGATTAAGGAAAGGAATCGAATTTTGTGCCATTCCGATTGGAACTATATTAGCGCATTTTTATAATACATTTTGAAAATTACATATTTAATTTATCGTATTGCCTTTGAGGATTTTAAAGTCTGATGCGAGGAGTTTTCTGGTACTATGTACAGTATTTTCTATGCCCATTTACTCAAGTTTAAGTTCAGTTGAGTAAATGTTCCAAGTGTATAAATTCAATAATAATAATAATAATATAAAAAAACATGTAGACCGAACCGATAGTACTGCGTGTGATTTTCTAATTTTTGCAAATTTTATATTTTTTATACAAAATAAATATATTTAAATTATAAAAAGTAATGAACATATTACAATAGCATGAATGGGTATTATTTTCTGAAATATTTATATTGGGTTGGGTCTTCAGTTTGTTTGTCCCTCCGTATTGTTCTTACAATAAGTGAACGCTCGCAAAAATTGATAACCGTGGGTTCGCAAATACTTTGGACATCCCTGTGGTTCCCCATCCCACCGTCAGATGGTCAAGTGTTTGTTAGCAATGGCGAGAGTCCTAGTCACGTGATCCACCTGCTCCCCCTTCCTCTCTACCCGCAGCACCACAGCAGCCCACTCGTACCCCGGTCCCTTGCTCTCTCCATCCATTGCAACTCCTGAGCAAAACAAGAAAGAATAAAAAAAATATAAAATGACTCTTTCTCGAAACGCCATCGACAACGAACAGGACGTGAAGAGATGGCACAGCGCTCACTTCTCAGTGTTGTCATTCTTCTCCTCTTTCCTTTATCACATTTCTTCTCTACGTGTAGGGAACACGGAAGAAATATATCCCTAATATTATAACATATTTGTGTAGTTTCTGCTTTTTTGTAAGCGTTTTTTTTGTTTATATTAATATTTAATGTCATGTTGCTTTTTATAACTTATACTTCCTGATGGCGGAATTCCGATGCCTTGAGGAACCCCCTTCGCCTCCGGGGTTAAGAAAGTCGCATTATTTATGTCGTTTGGTTCCATAATGGACGTTAATTGTAGTGGTAGTAGTAATTGATTTTTGCTGTTCTCATATCCTTGGTCTCGGCTTATTCATATCTGGTGTTGTAAGCAGAAGAGTTTAATTAGTAACGCGCCTGAACCCAACTTTCAGGCAAAACACCTCTTCCGAATATGTCAGACATTCTAACACTTTCTAAACAAAAAATATTCCAACATTGAAATATTTTTCCAAAAATGTCTTATGAAGTGATATATACTTTAAAATAATAAAATCAATTGAGTACTCCGGTAGTCAAATAGGTTCTACTCTAATACGAATGAAATGGATACTATTTTTTTCGTCACAAATGCAGCACACAGACGCTAGGAGTATTTTTGGTTACTACATTTTCGGAATAAGGGTCTTTCTGTCACAACCTCCCGGTTATAATACTTGCAGCTTACTTCGTATGTAGTTCAACAAAAAAATAAATGTACTCTACGCAATATTAACTTTTCTAATATTATTAACTTATCTCAATAAACTCATTTTCTTTTTTTTTTTGCTGCCGAAGGCTGCTGGTCGGGTTTCTACACATGACGAAAGGAGTAATTTCTATTATTCTTTCTGTTTAAATTGAAGGGTACAAATATTCGTACAAAAACTTCGGAGTGAAGTGCAGTCTCTAATCACCTTGTTTTTAGTTCATCAGTCGTGCGTTAAATGAGACCGTTGGAGACTTGTCAGCTGAGCGGAGCTGAGTTGAAGAGACGATAATTTATGGGTTCGCAGGAGCACAAAAACGCGACGACACTCCTCTAATGAATTCGTGCGTCTACCTTCCCCACTTCATAACTTGTGCTCTTGAATATATGTTTCATTTCCCGTGCTGTGTCTTTATCGGTTTGGTCATCATCCTTCCTTATCTCCGCCAACGCCATCAATCTCGACATCAATTTCATCCTTCACCAACCGCTTCCTCACTGGTCTTCGTCATCATCATCAATCCGCGTCTAACCTCAGCGATTCTAAGGTCATTGTCGCCTCGTCGTCTCATGTTTGTCGTAATCCTTGTTGTTATTTTGGCAAATAAAAAATACACCCGATCAAAATGAAATACGGATCATTTGTGTAATAAGTCAATATGGACCAACTGTTTGATAATTCTTTGTTCAATAAGTTAATTATGGACTCTGACCAGGACGATAAATGTGAAAAGAAAATGTATCAATTATTCAATTTTTCAAAACTATGATTGTTGGATATCTTTTCCAAAGTCGTTATTTTATAATTATTCGGATTCGGTTTTCGAGAAAAGTTTTGTGATCATTTCATCTACGAGTAAACGATTATTTTATTGGCATAAATAATAATAATAATAATAATAATAATAAACACATCTAATGATATATCACTATCTGCAACGAGCGCGATGGCAACGCGGTATGAGTCCAGCCGCCGCGTTGCGCCGACCAGACCTCGACGCGGTGGCGAATCACTGGCTGTGTGGCGCTTCGAGGCAAAAACCGGCCGCACGACGCTCTCATGTAACACTTCCTGCGTCGCCAACGCACTCGACAGACGGAGATTAACGCTCTCTGAAGAAGAAGAAAAACCAGACGGACACTCTAAAGTGCATCTATTTATTTTTCTATTTATAAATTTATTGTCAAAAAAGCAGTACAAACTGCGTATGACCACGTGGAGGACAATAAACTAATTTACTCTCCGGAAGCAAGCAAGGGACGTATTCCATCAATTCCGATCAAGTGCCCTAAGGCAGAGGCGGATTCAAAAATTTCAGCAAAAGTTCCTAGATAAGATAAAAAGTTAGCTGCGAGTTATAATACATATATAATGTCAATATGTTTGTAATTTAACGCAAATATGTTTGTAAATTTACATGTACAAGTTATTATCGAACTATAGATTATTCTGAGTATAGTGTTTAAAAATCATAAGAGTTGAAAAAACACTAAATTCACGATTTATTGTTACAATAAACACTTTGCCCCTAGACAAAGCCTAGGGAACCTGTATAAGAAATCCGCCTCTACCAGAAGGAAAAACGGAGAAAACCCGGGCCAGGATGGGGCGATGTCAATGTCCCTGAAAATAGTCTATTTTGGCGAAATTTTGGTGAATTGAATGAGTCACATTATAACTGACGTTAAGTGGTGGTTAATGAACTTCAATGATTTTTTATTAGTATTTTGAAATCTGAATGTTAAGGAGGAAACGGTTAACGTGTAGATTTGATGTGTGGTGCTCGCGGAACGCAAAGTTCCCTTCTATGACAAAGTTCCCTTGTGTGACACTTGGGACTTCTTCTCACCAAGTAGAGCGTGTAGAACCAAGAGACCTTCCTTTTCTGTAGCAAATGCTTTTGTCCCTTTCACTAATCTCAATACCTGGCAGCAGCTTCGTTAATGGATCGGAATAAATTTTTGGATCACAGTGAAGAATTATTTTAATGTCACCCCGTCTTGTACGTGACTCGTACGTATCGAAGTACCGATCCTTGTGGGACACCCCTGTTTCTGTGATGTCTCCAGACTAGATCAGGCGCGCGAATGTCCTGGCTTTCTTCAGACCCTGTCGATGAGATTTCTTAGAAGCCTCTTCTCTCGCACAGCAGGCACCTTCGGAATCGGGGGTCTCCTTTAAGGACGTGAGGAACACTTTCTGAAAAACGAGGGATCTGTCGAAAAGCGTGAGACGACACCTATTGTCTGCGGGTGACAAAGGTCTCTCTCGTTAGACCCTGTTTCCACGGCTGCCGTTTCAGCTCGGAGGAATTGAGTAAATAGCCATTTTCTCAGGAACAGGTGATTTACGGAGTACTGACTTCATTTCAAAATGTTATGACTGGCAAAGGTTACACAGACCTATTAATTACTAATGAAAAGTTAATGTAAGGCCAGAACTAAATGATTTATTAATCCTGCACTCTATCAATAAGCTCTTCCCTGATTTTAAGTTAAGGAATTAAGTAAATGTGTAGAATATATTTATAATGTGCAAAAGTCTAGCAATCATTCACTTATCATCTCCCTGCAAAATTTAGTAGAGCTAACAACATCAAATTTTGAGGATAAATTTTTAAGGTGATTTAAGAGTGTACTACGGAACGATTTACTAAATTACAATTCTAAAGCGGTAATACGTTTCACATCAAACATTTATCTAAATAAAATACTGATTTGATTTTAACTTTCACATTTTTTCGATTTTTTGTATAGAAATTGATTTTTGAGTTTTTGTAAATTTTGATCCGAAGGGTTTGAAAAGGGTTTAATGTTTCGACACTTATTTTCCCAAATTATATACAAAAATTTTCATTTACAAGTCAAGTCCTCGAAATTACAAAAAATTAAATTTGACTTCCACGAGTGATGAAATGTGCATCCGTCACGATAGCGTGTCTGCAATTTCCTCCTCCTGACTACGGAAAAAATGCTCGTAGACATTCTGTAAATAAAAATGTTTATTTATGAATTTAATTTGTTTAAGAATGTAGATTATTCTGTTAGAAATAACGACTTTGTATTTACTCGTGTGACATATTAATTACCTGATGAACTTTATTGAATTTTAAATGACAGATTGAGAAAGTTGAATCTCGTTGCCATGGTGATACTATCATTAAAACAGAGAAACTGGTTGATGTTACGAACAACGTTCTCAGATTATATCCAGCGACTACAGTTCGTAGATATTCTAATTAGTGTACTTATGAAAGGGTCTGAGATTTTAAACAAATACCTGGTTCGGTGACTTAAGGTTGGGGAAAATCACATATGGTTAATGAATCATATATTGGACATACTAAAAGGTTTTAAATGCATATCTTCCTAAAAATTCAAATATGTAATTATTCACACAATTTATATTTTTAGTAATTAATATCACAGTTGATGAGTCATACTCCGATTACAGATTCGTAAGTATCTGTTCATTTAAAGTATTGACATAATCAAGTTGTCATATTTTAATCGCCTAAAGTTTACCGTGTCCAATACTTCAATGCGAGACACGAAAAGCTATTTTCTAAAGTTTTCTTTTGTGTGTTGTACTGGAACTATCTTTTTGATTCGTCTTACGATGGTAAATAATTACAAGGACATTATTGTCGGTATTTATGTGTTATAGTTTCACATAAAAGGTTAATGTTACCAATTTGAAGAAAAAAGCACTAGTTATGAGTTTATATTTTATAGCATTTTTATGTTTGGAAGTATCTAACAAATTAACTTAATTGCGAAATTTTAAAGTTGTGTAAAAAAAATGTGACACTGAAATAAGAACAGTATCAACGAAATTTGAAACTTTTCAACGTATTACTGAAAGTATCGGAATTTGGATGACTCGAAATAAGAATATGTGAAACATAAGCCATTTACATGCTTCTCGAGTTCCAACTTTGAAGTTTCTCTTTTATGCTGGTAAGCATAGGAATTGACTCATTTCCCTCTAATTTGTTTTATCTCATTTCATTTTATGAGTAGGTTTATTTTGATTCGTTTTAATGACCACTTTCAAAGCACTTTAAAAAAGTGACAAACAGTTTGTTTCAGAGACAATAATGTTCCGCTTAGTATGTTTAATTTGTAAATAAAAATACTTATTATTCTTAGATTCTCTGAGAATGATCCTAAATAATATTTTTTTTCGCATAGCATTTTACATTAAATTTTGTTGAGCAAACGTTTATACTATATTTACTAGATTATTTTCGTTCAAGTAGGTAAATTATGCCCCAATATTATAGGATTTTCACGTTATCGTGCTCCGAGGAACGTATATAATCAATTACTAGAACTTAAATCACTCTGAAGGTGATTTAAGTATAATTTTTTCTAGCAGGAGTGTGACTGAAGCATCTAACATATTGTTTCAATATTTTCACTTTCAGATCAGGTTTGAAGTCGGACGAATTAAAGTTTTGCATCACACAAGTGACAAATGATGAGATGGGAAAGACTAGTGGTGCAAGACCATTGCACCTCCTACTTTCTCATATACGTTTCTCCGTGTGCAGCATACAGTGAGAAAAAGTTCTATAGTGAAAGTGTGATTTCTGGCAAAGGGGTCATCTATATTTTGGTCGTCTTCCAGTGCTCTGTTCATGCTCAAATTCGGTAGATAAACTTTGAAATTTGTCTTTTATTTGAAGTTTGAAAGTAAAATAAATATTCAGAATATTATTTCAATACATATAGCGACATATCAGTTTTATAAATATCGTAAAAGTGTTATGTAAATGTTATTTCGTTGTGGACAGAAATTGATGTATTTTCGTATCTGCAATGCGTTTCCTGTATTAGACGTCTGCTTGGTCCATTAACACGGGTAAATGTTATTCAAGCTTTTTGAAACAGTAAACTAATGTGTAAATGTAGTAGAAAGAAATTATTTTACTGCGTCTATACTAAACTTTTACGCGAAATGTCGCTAATGCGGATGTAATGCATGCTAATTGTACTTTACGTACAGAAAATTTGAGCAAAATCGTTGGAGCAGTTTTTGAGGAATATTCGAAAGAGTACTTCGACCTTCATGTGAAGTACCCTTTGTTTCAAAGTAAAAAGAAAAACTTAGAACACGTGCATCGACAACAAATAAATCCTACCGTAAATACGAAATGCGAATTATAATGATTCATCCATTTACTCAGAATCGCTGCGCACAGACGGACGGACGTTATGACAAAACATATATCCGTTGAAATCTCGCTTCCGAATTTTTTCACGATCACTAAACTTTGTATATACTACGTATATGAGAAAGTAATAATTCAGTTAATCGTCTGAAAAGTCCAACTCTTCAAAACACTTTTCTTTAACAGAGGTGGGAATCCTATATGTCTGCAAATAGTGACGTGTCTGCCCGCAGAGGGCAAGGACGTTGCATCTCCTCTCGTCACAAGAGAAAGTACGCGGAAGACGTTCGTCAGTTCGTTGCTCCGATGTCTTCATGTGGCGTCCTTGCTAAGTAAACCATCTTGACTTTGCGACAACAACGCTGCGCTGTCTTTTGGGATTATTTGTCTTCTGTCGAGGATCTTCTTGCAGAATGAAGACGATCGCTCCTCGACGTCAAAAAACGAGGAGTAAATGTTTACCTGGGTAATAACAGGTTTTACTTGCTTAACATATGCTACTACTCTTTTTCTTGAGACCGTTTTCTTGCCTTCGAATTTGCGTGTGAGCTTTTAAATTGCTTGGCTATATCATTTGCAACGTCCTCTGCCAAAATAATTTTAAAATTTCCAAAAATATAAAGAAGATTTATCTTAATGTTACAGAGAAATATATGTATTATTTTTTCATTTAAAACGCAATAGAAATAATCCGAATAGAAAGAAAATGTTGATGTGGTTCTTTCTTTCGGTTGTACAGGATTTATAAATATTCGGGCCTATATTCCGAAAAAAAAAATCTATCGATTTTCCTGTCTACAAATGTACAGTTAACAGAATTGTAATGTTAAGTCATACACTCATCATTAGATACTTTTAATTAAAATTTTCAAACGAACAAAATGACAAAATACTCATTTGTCTAATCATTATTCTATTGAACGTAAAAAATCATACGTTCAATCGCCTTGGAAATGCTTTATATGGTTTTAGTTTGTCTCACTTCAGGGAGAAATAATTTATTTGAATAAATTTGAATATTCATGCTACCATTATACTATGGACGTTATAACATGAACGAGAATAGGAACACATTTGTTTCTTTTTTTGAAAATGTCAAAAGCGATCGTTTAAAAGAAAACAAACGGAGGCCTCGCTGTCACGTGTCGTCGCTGATGTAGGGGACAATGGAGGAAAGTGGTAACTCTAAGGAGAGACGTTCTTCAGTTAACTTATTAAAAGGAAATTTATTACAAAAAGTATTCAATATGTATCAAATTTGGTGTAGAATCAATAGCATCCATATGTAATAGTTTATTTGTAGTGTGGGGGGATTGAAGAAGAGAAGAAGAAGTGGAGAAAGAGAGAGAATATATAAATCCCCGTTCCACAAATAAATATTACTAAAAGGTTGTGAGTTTCAAGAAGTGAACAGGGCTAGTTTATTTCCGTAGTATGACAAAGGTCAGTAGAA
>NNCF01132629.1:290552-324248 GCA_002313205.1 Laupala kohalensis | reverse complement strand
TATATATATATATATATATATACACGAATGCTTTAGAATAACTTGTAAAGTAATGTCATAAACAGTAGGAACCACAAAATATTTTGTAAATATTTAGGAACAGGAATTTACGCAGTGAAGGAAAACGATGTAAAATGATCTTTTGAGGAAAGGAAGTTCATTTTTTGTTTTTGTTTCTGATCTATCGCTTTATTGCTGAGTTATTGAAGAAAGAAAATTGCACAAGACATTGATCATCATTCCGCTATTTTTAGAATAAGCTCTCCCAGACCCCATTCACAAAGATATGAGGCGATTGTGAACTTATTTTCACAATTACTATAATTAAAATATTTGTACGATTGAGAAGTGAAAATAATGCTTAAAAGTAAAAAGAGGGTAAGACTTCATGAAAGACCACCGCAATATTTCAGGAAAAGAGAAATCATCTTGTTTTCTATTTCCTGTATAAGAAATCGTCTTTTCCGATTCTTTCGTGTTCAAAGAAGTTGATAGACGAGACTCGATGAAGTTTATCCTAATAGACAAAAGGCAACACTAGAGAATTGAGATGACTATTAAAAGGGTTATGTCTCACCCGCGACCTCAGGAGAGAGAGAGAGAGTACTTCAGACAGATCGACACCCACCTGCAAAACGAAGAAATAAAAAAAACATTACAATACAATTCTCGTCTACTATCAATCATTTTGAACGACCCGAGGTAGACCGATTTTTTTATTAACATATACAAACTAAATTTAAAATATTATACTAGTAATATTAAATGTCATTAATATTGAAAGAGATCAGTAAATACTATACAAAAAATGAAAAAAATACAATGGGTTATGGTGTTGGAAAAGGTTTTTCAATAAACACGAAATAAAAACTTGACTATGTCACTGATGACTGCATCAATAAAATAAGTAGTTTCTTGACTGAGAATTCGCACGTAAAGTACGGATCATCTGACATCAATAAAAGAAAAACCATGTTACATGCACAATTTTCTTTTGATTTCACTTTTGAATAAGACCTATTCGTCACACGATATTATCGTTAAAAAAAAAAGGTTTCTCAAGAAATCAGCTGGGTGAAAGCGACTGCAAATAAGATTTAATTTCGCAGTGAGAAAAGTGTAGCGAAAAAGCATAACAATTAAGTTTTTGTACTGAGTTCCGCTGATCTGAACAGTAAGTAGGCAGTACGTTCACTGACCCGTTTTGACATCGAAGCAAAATTAAGGATTAAACGGCAGCATCTCCCAAACTGTTTTATTGTGTAATTACAGATTATGGTCCTCGCAGCGAAACAACAGTAACGAGATGTAACCAATGGAGGAGCGAAAGCGCCTCTGTGTCGTCATTTGCGGAGGGTGACGTAGTATAGCAGCCGCTACACCAACTCCAGACGTCATGCCACAACACAAAGGCTGCTCTAAACCGTTGAAAAACTATATTTACGCAGTGTTCTTTCAGCCAAAGGTTAGAGATGAAGTCCGTCACAGTCGGCATATATCAGTTAATGCTGGTTCTACGAATCTTAACTAACATTCAAATGACACCACGAGTAGTAAAACGTCCACGTCTGTATGCGTGTGTCTACAGCGAGAGGAAGAGTCGATGCAATGCGATATCTCGCAAAATGCAATATTTCATCGCCTCCTCGACTTCTGCTGTCACGTGACCTTTTTAGACTCCTCTCGTCCCCCTCTTTCTTTTGTATCCTTTGCGAGCACTTTTATTATTTTCTTTTCCTTCTTCTTCTTCTTCTTCTTCTGAAAATCGATATTACTATCTCTATCAACTAGCGATGACAAACCTTACAGAAATATGTCCGGGAATGGGGGAGGCGTACCTGCAAAGTTTTTTAATCGAAAATTAATTTTACCGAAGATTTTGATTAAAAATTGAGTTAATTATGTATGAAACATTTTTTGTTATATTGCAGATAGAGTCATAATCTAGTAAAATAAATCAAGCTTTTATTCGAATGCAGTAGATATAGTTTACTTGTTTGCTGCGCCATTTGCAATGACATCACGAAAAAAAAACCCAACGAAATAACATCACAAGAACAGATCAGCGCTGAAGAGAAAGTTGGAGTGAGCCTGAAATTAGGTTCGACCGTGTTACTATCGATGTGAAGCTGTGCAGTTTCTGAAACGCAGCACGTGAAATGTTGAAGACCGCTGTTACGGGTATTTAACCAAGAATTATCCGATTTTTGTCCAGTATTGCACTGGAAAGTCTGTGAAAAAATAACACAAAAACGTAATTAGAAATATGATTTAAACGCTATTAATAGTTTCTTTTCTTTCAACGTGTTCAACTTAATTACAATGTTGTGACTCACGTAGTTTCCGCAATTTCTGCTGATTTAATTAAAAGTAGCAGTTAAAAAATAACAAAATTAAAACTCGCAAGCGAGGAAGCGAATGTGTGAGTGTGCGAATGCTACCTCAGCGGGGGGGGGGACAGGGGGAGACAGAGGTGGGGGGGCGGGCAGAGAAAACCTCGTCGAATTGGTGTCGCAACGATGTGGTCCACTCACCAACACTGTGTCATACACTCATAATACATCCCCGAATCAATGAGGGAGGGAGAGAACGCAATTTCCTGTCAACAGGCCAACAAGTTTAAAAAAAAAAAATAATAATAATAAAGAACAAGAATGATAAACCAGACTCATTTTAGGTGTACGAACACTCGTAAAAATATAGAGGCATGATACAGCACATTAATAGGAACAAAAAACAATTAAGGTAAAGATGCCCGGAAATGACTCCTGAAGGACAAAGACAGTGTGCTCTATATTTTTACGCGGAGCTCTGGGACACTCTGTATACTGCAGCTCAATATGTCCTTTTTCCCCTCCGATTTCGAGAACTCGGAGAACAAACCTCCCTTAAAGTGTTCGCCGAGAAATATTTCATGAAACGTAAGCTCGCGATCGCTCTGCGCACTAGTGAACGGAATTTAAAAATGAAAAAAAAAGAAAAGTTTTTAAAACTAATACAAATTAAAATCAAATTTCCTTTCTTCAAACAAGAGTTAAGCGAAACAAGTTATATTAGAAAATTTCAAAGTCAGCCCCAACAGTTGACAAGGGGAAACATCTTTGCTGACAAAGTACTGCTAAGTGGAGCAACAGATCGATCACCCGCTCGAACGAACAGGGTGAGATTTTGCTCTGACGTTTCCTTAATCTGCTTCAAACCATTATTATTATTATTATTATTTTGTTGTTAATTTTTTTCTCAGCAAATTCTGATTGATAAAGTGGCACAAGTCAAGTGGCTAAGTGTCCATTTCCCTTTCAATGTTTCAGAGATAAAAACCTTCTAACTATACAGGATGTTGCAATAATGATGGCTTTCTGGAGAGATATGTAAATGTATAGTGTGTTTTTTTAGAGGTTTGGTTTTTAAATTGGTTACACTGTTTCTAGTGATTGTCAATTTGACAGATGACAGTTGATTTGTGGTCAGTAAGTTTTGCCATTTCACCATGAATGGACTTACGCCAGAACAACGCTAGCAAATTGTGCAAATTTATTTTGAGAATCACGGTTCAGTTCGCCAAACTTACCGTGCGCTACGTCCATTCCACAGTCGACATAAACGTCTACCCGAGCAAAGTTATTCGGAAAACCATGCATCGTTTTCGCGCCACGCTCCCTCTAGTTGATAATACGCATCCACTAAGACGCCATTCAGTGCGCACAGAAGAAGGTATTGCTGCTGTGGAGCGTAGTGTTGAGGAGGACCCGAATGAGTCTATTCGCCATCGTGCACAGCAATTGCAGCTGTGCCCATCCACTTCGTGGAAGATTTTGCGAAAAGACCTTGGTTTGCGAGCTTACAAGATCCTGCGCGCCGTACGTTCGGTGAATGGGCCGAAAACAATATTCAGTTTGATCCTCTTTTTCAACGCAAATTTTTTTCCAGCGATGACGCTCACTTTTGGTTGAACGGCTACATCAATATACAGAATTACCGAAAAATATACAGAACAGAAGCCCTGTGGAGAACACCCAGAAGCCTTTCTTGAGACGCCGTCACATCCATTAAAAGTCAATGTTTGGTGTGCTTTATGGGCAGGTAGAATCATTGGCCCATATTTCTTCAAAGATGATGACGGCAATCATCAAGGTTACCGTCAATGGAGAGAGCTGTAGATCCATTATTGCTGACTTCTTCGTTCCTCAGTTGAGTGGTATTGATGTAGCAGAGGTTTCGTTTCAACAAGATGGCGCAACATGCTACACAGCACCCGATACCATCAATTTACTGCGGGAAACATTCGATGAGAGTACAATTGCGCGTAATGAAGGAGCTGTGAACTGGCATCCACGATCGTGTGATCTCACACCTATGGATTACTTTCTTTGGGGATATGTGAAGTCACTAGTCTACGCCGATAAACCACAGACGTTGGACCACTTGGATGTCAACGTTCGCCGCGTTATTGCCAATACACGGCCCCAGTTGCTCGATAGAGCGGTCGAAAATTATACTTCCCTATTGCGCTTCATGCGAGCCAGCCCGAAATGGAATTCGGGCATATTGGATAGAAGAAGCTATTGTTGAAGTATAGCTGCTTTACGAAAAGTTACCAAATTCGGGAGAACTACCAACCTACTCAATTGATTCCCCCTACGTCGTATACCACTCGACTTAGTGATATTTTCATCTCATACGTTGTATTCACTACCACCAAACTTGACAAATTACCTCTAGCAGAGCCTGACCTTAAAATACGCGTTTTATATCTTTTGTAGAGTAACACAAAATTAATATTCCTATTAATAAAATACATTGCATAAATTATCCAAGAAATCTTAATTTATTAATCTACTTTCAACGAAATTCATTTTACGGTAGTCTCTTTGTTGTTTCCACAGCGTTGGTACACCCGTAAGGTATGTGTAAGTGCTACCAAACGATGATTTTAATATCAAACGACAATCTGAGGCAGCCCAAGTCTTAACGAGTGTGGGGGTTTTTGTTCTAAAATATTGGTGGTGGCTGCCCTGAAACACCACTCGAGTCCGCCATCTTTTTTTTTTAGTGTCCAAACTCTCGATAACTTGAGTATAGTTGGTGGGACGGACAGCTGGGTTTACCAACAACTTGGTCCACGTGGAGGGGTTAGTAGAAGTGGTTAGTAATAGTTAAGAGTTATTGATATTAGGAGGAGGTGGATAGTCGAAGGAAGGTTTGCTTTTCAGTAGTCACAGCTATAAAAGGAACTGGGACATTAATGTGAAAAGCTACAAATTTTTTTGGGGCCCATGGGGAATCGAGTGATGAGCGACAACACTACCACCTGAGCCACCGGTGGGGCAAACAGCTGCCGCTTCGTGACTTGATTCGTCGGAGTTTAATCCCTTCAACAGCATCATTCACTTCCTGACTAGCGTCGATACTCTATTTCATATTTCGTGACATCCCAATTCATAGCGTTAGGTGGAAGAGCAGACCTGATGGCCTGAGCCTCGTCGCACCCTCCATGAAGCATCGAGTAAATAACAACAAAATGAAGACTTTTTCTTATTTAAACATTCCATGACCATTCAGAAAGAAAAAGAACGTTCCGCACCTTCGTTAGGTGTAGAAGATCGTACGGAAAGAACTCCAAGAATTGGGGTCATCCACATTCACAGTATATACAAATACTAAATTAAAGATGGTAAGCGGTCAACAAATAGGAATTAGGTAGCGCTAAACGAGAAAGTTCTCATAATATCCTTCTAATATCATCCTCTTTAACACCGACCTAATTATTCTCAAGACCCTTCCTCAACTTAAAAGTCATTGTCCGGCCGCTATTACTGAGACTACTCCAATAACAATTCTATGGATTTTTTAAACTGTTTAGTCATATAAATTTAGTTTTATCAGCACTCAACCCTGCACAGTTGTGTACATTAATTATCCGGGGCCCGGGTTTTTCTCCAGTTTTCCTTCGTGCAGAGGCGTATTTTAGACACAGGCTCCGTAGTATCTCCCAAAAGTGTAATGGTCTTTTGTAACAGTTAATCTCGAATTTCGAGTTATTTTAATAAGTACGGTTTATAAACAATATATTGCATGTTTTATAGATACGTGGGTGCTGGATGGGTTGTGTAACTTCTTCTTATTCTGTACACTAATATTATTATTATTATTATTATTATTATTATTATTGTCTTTTTCTATGCCATCGAGCTTTGCTCACTTGCAGGGTAGTAAATGACTGTTCTTGTATTGTAACACGTACCTTACGTTTTATTCTCGTCTGAGGAGAGCGCAATCCGCCTCCGCTGTGGGGCCATTGAATGGAATTGATGGGAGTGAAGTGCCAGCATGAGCGAGTATGTGTTTTGTTGTTGTTGTAGTGTTTTTTCGCGTAGGGAGGAAGCAGGTCGCGCAGCCAAAGCCGGTCGTGAACCAGGGCACGCGGTGGTCGCTTTGGACAAACGGTTGTTCTTCACGCGACGGGAAGACGTCGCATTGCGCAACGCACGACGAGCGCGAGAGATCGGTTTAATTACTCATAAGATGGTATAAATGCACAATGCGACAGAGAAGGGAAACAATAGAGGACACGGAAAAAAAAAATAATTGCTGCAGTATCTTCTCCTTAAGATTATTTCGTTTTCCAAGGACGAAATATCCATTACCCACACACCCAGGACACAAAGAATGAAAATATACTTTACAAAATTAAAAACAATTAAATGCTGTTCCTCGGTAAGCGCATCACTTGAGAACGGTTGGACCGATTTGGGTAATTTTTTAAAAAATGTTCCTTATAGTCAGAATAAAGGTTTTAGGGGAAGAAAAATTAGAAAAGATGTCCGGAAAATTGGAAAATTCGGGAAACCTGGAAGTGCCCTTTTTCCATGGGATTTTTTTTATGGACTCAAGACCAAAACTCACGATTCAAACGATGAATATGCTTAATTCTTCTGTTTTTGTTTTTGTTTTTTCTTCGTTATGGTCCTGGAAAAGTTGTGAGGGAAAAAATTGGGACAATTACAAAGGAAAGTCGGAAAATTTGGACAAACTGCAAAAGTCATAATTTTTGTTTGCATTCTCGATATTCACTGACAGAAATGAAATGATTGAAGACTCAACTTTTAGAAAATAAGAACACAATAGATGTAGGATCAATTCATGCTCCGGGGCATTGCCGCGTTCATTCAGCTAGTAATACATAAGAATGTGATTAGAAAAGATACTGAATATACACAGAATTTACTATATCTGTTATCAACACACTGAGGATACAATGAATAATAAATATTTTACAAAGTAAAAAATAATAAAAAGGTAAGAAATATGCTCTTATAGCGAGATAAGAGAAAAATGGTGGGGGGGTGCGATATAAGGTGATGCTCGCATGTGCCGGTTTCAGACCAATTTCACCCCATAAAATTACAAATCAATAAGTTATATACAGATTAGTTTTATTAACCAAATTGTATTAACAAAAACCAATAACAATTAATACCAAAATGTAAACAAACATGTTGTTAATAACACTCTTCGTTGAAAAACTGAAATTTGTATTATTTCTTTGTGAAGTTATAATTTGTCCTAAATAGATAATTATTTTTGTTTGAGTCAAAGATTTAAAAGATATTTAATTTGAATCAAACTATTATTCCTATTAATTTGAAGAGTGTTTTGTGGATACCAAATATTAGTAGAAGAGGTGCAACTGATATCCTTCATACATTTATTTGTAACATGTCAATGTTACGTTGGATGCGCAACTTTGTACGACTTGCGACGCTCATACAATAAGCAGAGATAAAAATGGTAAACACTTATCGTGACTGAAACAGTTTTCGTAAGGTCAATGTCACATTAGAGACAAGAAAGTGATAAAGGACAGTGCTAACAACTAATTTCAGGTTTGAGATAGGCCTATATAACCCACAAAAAAAGAAAAAGTATTTCCTCGTCGATAAAGCAATAAATAAATAAATAAATGCATTCGATACATTATTATGAGAGAGAGAGAAAAGAAAACAAAAAAAAAACATTCAAGTTCATTTTAACAAAACAGCGAGAAGAGAACGAAAGTCCCTTTTTTTGCAAATTTTTACTGAAGAATATAACTGAATACTAAAATCAAGTGACTGGAAATTCCTCTGACCTTCCAGTCAACTTGTCAGCTGGCACGTCAGACACTGGCAACGAGTTAAAATAGCCTTAAGATACATCATTCGCAATATCAATTTGAAGAAGTTTATTTTCCTCTTCTGTTTATCGTAAGAGAAAGTTCTTTCATCACATCATGTAAAACACACAAAAGACACGGGATATCTTTTTATTTTTTGTCATTGAAGCGAGTTGACATCGTTTGTGACTTGGGGAAGAGCGATTGTTGGATAATGCCGTCTACAATTATTAAATCAACCGCAAACAGAGAACAAAATAAAATTGTTTTAAAATACCTTCCAGGTAACGATTGTTCATTCTTCCGCACATCCGCTTTGAAGTCTTAACTGTTACAAACAGTATAAAAAGGTTATTAATAGACAGCTGAATTAATACCGTAATATTTTTTTATAACGTTGATGCAATTTCAACCCAGGGGTTAGTGTTCGATTTTCCTATCTGACTTTACTATTCTCATATTTCAGGATAGACGATTTCCCAAACATGTATTTTCTAATCACAGTGCATTTACTTTGAGAAATACTTTTTAGGATTCTTAAAACTGCTTCCTTCTTCTCATTATTTAGACGTTATTTTACTGCGGTCATTTCAAACATTCAATCGAATGACGACTTTTGCGGATTCAATGCACAACGTCTCCAAATGATGTAGACTTTAGATGGCACCGATAACATTCTTAAGCGTCGGTATCGACAAGAACCAGATACCGATGCAAATACGAAATAATAAGACTAGAATATTGACCTTATTACAATGTCGGATAAAGGATCTTGTGGTGAGATCATTTAAAAGACGTAGTTGTTTACTCTGCCAACGTTATTATACATTATTAAGTGAATGATCAATCTATTATCGTCAATTATATTACTAGCTCTCAACAAATAAATTGTCGAAACGTAGGAGTGTAAGAATACGTTAATCTTTAAGATCCCGTTCCCTGTAAACACGCGATACGAATGCTTTGCTTGTTCCCGGAGAGTAAATTAGTTTATTGGCCTCCACGTGGTCATACGCAGTTTGTACTGTTTTTTGACAATAAATTTATTATTATTATTAATGAAATGAACCGAAACGTTTAGGGACATTAATGGAAATTCCGTATGTCAATTGACTATGGGAATGACAATTTATGAGATACTTCCGAAATTGTAATGTGAGTTGTGTACTTAAAGCTCTCGTGTATGGAATAAAACACGAAATATNTCAGTTCTCGGGAAGAGAACCCCCCCCCCCCCACCCCTAAATTGTGAGTTGGTAAACCATCCGGATAAAAAGAGTAAAAAAAAAACAACTTTCTTTGTCAACGCGTGCGACAGTTGCAAGTGCGCCTGTCACGTGACCTCCCTCCGCCTGTCACGTGACGAACTGCACCCGGAGAGAAAACGCGATGTGTGAAAACTGTTCCTGAAACGTGTGAATCTATTCGGTTCCGCAAGACCCGTTCCTCAGAACTCGTCTGAACGAAGAATTTTAACGAAGATCTGCCTGTACGTGTGTTTGCAAGTTAACCCATTAACACAACTGTATACACACGGAGGCAGGAGTTGGCATTTAGATGAAGCGTAATGAAACGTCACTTTTAATTGAAGAACAAGGGATCACTTTCTAAAAAACACATCGAGCGTATTTTTCAAAAGGGCAGATTACAATAATTCATTTTCTATGACGCAACTTTCGCTTCTTGTTGTTGAGATCTGACATTTAAAGCACGACTTTCTTTAGCGTGTGTTCTCAACCATGCAGATAATCTATGGATACACATACTTACTACAACCTCTTTCTATTGGTAATTATCAACTTCAAATTAATTGCACAATGCATCCAACCACCTTACGAAATCGGATATAAATGGATTTACGTACAACAAACAATTTCATTTATTGCCTGTTCGACTACTATGTTGAAGCATTTTGACCAAAGTTAGAAATTGAACAACTATTTAATAATGTCAACATTTTCTGTTTATGCACACCATCCTCACAGATAAGAATTGGAATAACACCAAACACATGGAAAAAGTCAAAAATTTTTGGCACATGCGTCAACACGCCCGCGTCTATCATACCGTTTTGATAAGCTGTTAATTATTAAATTCATCTCCGAATTTATTTTAAAAAAAAACAGTACAGCTAGAAGCTTCCTAGTTCCAAGTTGCGTGATCGCGTGTTGATGCAAACATTTTCCAAACGAGAGTAAAAATATTTTCCGAATGCAACCGGAAAACGTTCTTTTGCGAAAGCATTCATCACAAGCGACGGTTTCCTTTTATTTTAATTCATCGAACATCGTAAACAAGCAGTACTCGTCAGAAAATTAAAGAAATAAAAACTCATTTTGAGTAAAAAATGTAAATTCCAATGAACGACTTTCAGAGTTTCAATGAAGTTATTGTTTTGATGTCGTTTGTTCTACTAGAAATCTAATATCTTTAGAAAATATTTGATTTCGAAAAATAATCGAAGTGTAAATGGTGACTTATAGGTGGCAATAATATTACTTTTACAAATAAGAAATGTAAATATCTAGAACCTTCGTATAGGAATGATATCAATTAAAAAATGATTTGTGGTTTGAATGTAAGCGACAGTTAGGATACCAAATAGTGCCAATGAAGGAAGGCTGTAGACAATGGCGAACTTGCTTCTCTATTTTATTCTTACGACAAGTGATGTTTTTTAATGGTTTTAAAAAGAAAATTTTATGGATATTAGTTTTTGGATAATTGGAACATTTCAAACCATATAGCAGCGGCCCTGAAGATGATGCCAAACTAGCATCGAAACGCTGGCCATATATTAGTATTCACTAATAAAGTACTACATTAAAAATTGATTGTCTATAATAATATTCGCATAATTATTGTCCTTCGGGTACAAACGGTCTTCGTCTATCAAAAGTTCGTAAGTCTAAAATTATTTATTTCACTTCATTATGCAATGGACGTTAAAAGTAGAAATATACAAAACAAAACAAAAATCTAGTAGAATTAACAGTACATCAATCACAAATCCGTGAAAGAAGCCACTAGGAATATATTTACAGTAATGGAGTAGAAGCCAACACGGTTTTCGACAGGAATGTGACGTAACTCGGACGAACGAGACCAGACATCCGCCGAAGAGACGGAAGTTTCAACTCACTATTTACCTAAAAGACCGATATAATTACGAAAAATAAATTTATGCACGGAAACATATACAGTATGCAAGTATTTTATAATAAATTTACTGTAGAATCCATCTTAACCGGTGTGATTGGGACCGACACCCGTTGATAGTTTTCCGCGAGAAACCGATTTTTGTTCACAAAGGAACCGACAATTTCATCATCAGGTTTATCGGGTGAATAGACTATCATCATATGAGAAGACGTCATTGCACCTCATTTTATTGTACTGTTCGATGTGTACACACACACTTATTGTGATTGGGAATCAAATGGGCGAACTTCCTCCTCCCGTGTTCCGCCCGTTACAGCGCCATCACCCTCTGCACCTGACCTAGCGTCGCGTCGCCCCGTTTGATTTCCCAAGAAAGGACCATCAAACAATCGATGTTTCAATTACTACCTGCCAGTTATTACACGCTGAAAAAAGAAAAAAAAACCTTCCATGAGACACGCCGGTTAAGAGGGGTTCAGTTGTATACAATAGACTGATGGAGCAACGGTGGTTTTTCATTCGATTCATGAGACCTCCTGCACCAGTGCTTCTACACTGTAAAAGAATTTATTGATTTTAATAAAAGTTAAATCCGTCTTGTACTTTATCACGCCATTGCTGTAGAACTTTTTTAATAACTTATAACAATTTCAAAAACTATTTTCTTGCATGATTGTGTTGCCGTATGGCTCATATTAATTTAGTCTTATGTGTACTCAACTTTGGCACGGTTGTGTACATGAATTCTGTAGCCCCATCCTGGCCCGGGTTTTTCTCCGTTTTTCCTTCGGGTAGAGGCGGATTTCTTATACAGGTTCTCTAGGCTTTGTCTTGGGGCGTGTTTATTGTAACAATAAATCGTAAATTTAGTGAATAATCTATAGTTCGATAATAACTTGACAATGTAATTTTTTGCGTAAAATTACAAACATATTGACATTCTATTAGTATTATAACTCGCAGCTAACTTTTTATCTTATCTAGGAACTTTTGCTGAAGTTATTTTTGAATCCGCCTCTGCCTTAGGGCCCTTGATCGGAATTGATGGAATACGTCCCTTGCTTGCTTCCGGAGAGTAAATTAGTTTATTGTCCTCCACGTGGTCATATGCAGTTTGTACTGTTTTTGACAATAAAATTTATTATTATTAGACCCAGCGGTGGCGCAGGTGGTAGCGTTGTCGCTCGTCACCCAAGTCATTCCGGGTTCGATATCCCGTGGGGCCGGAAGCTTTTCACATCAACGTCCTTCAGTTCACATACTACACAAAAAGCGAACCTTCCTTCCTCCATCCAGCTCCTCCTAGTATCAATAACCCTTAACTCACCCCTTCACGTGAGTCAAGTTGTTGGTAAGTGACCCCCACCTACTAACAATAGCTCCTATCGCTTCAATAGCACTAAGCTACATCTCCTCCCACCACCAATGCTGAAAGGTTGTTTTTTTTTGAGTGACTTCACCTTCAGATGTGACCCTGGGATCACGAGTGATGGCCGGGGGGAGGGGGATGTGAAGAATCGAGTTGAAGGGAGCGAAGGGCTTTGTGCCCTTAGTGGAGGCGCGTGCGACGGTTCGAGAAGAGAAGGGCGCGTGTCTGGGGGTCCCCACACGAAGCTGACAGGTGCTACTCAACCTTTTCCTCCGTGTCAAGAGTTTGTTGGTCGGACAGAAGATATCATCAATTCACCTTCCTATTAGTTTTTTTTTTAGGGGAGCAGGGACGACGAGGACTCTGAAGCAAGTTCTAGTACCAAAAGTGACTCCAGGATATTTTTATTATTATTATTATTATTATTTAGTTCTCTCAATTTGTGTTGGTTTTTCTCTCAGCAGTGGATTATTAAATCAAGTTCTGCTGGGAGGAAGAATCTATTTCAGGTCCAAGAACTTTCTGGTAATGTGGGCTGAGGACAGAAGGACGCTGTGTTGCGATCTACTTATTATATTGGTGTTGATTTTGAGTTCTTTAAGGGAGTCGACCAGGGATTGGGGTACTAGTCCTAGGGTATTGTTATTATTATTATTATTATTATTGACCCCTCCGGTTGCTAAGGGGCTAGCATACTTGGTCATCACCAAGTCACCTCCGATTCAATTCCGGCGGGGCGAGAAAAAAGATTGCAGCTTTTCAAATTAATGCCCCAGTTCATACATAGATGCGACTACTGAAAAGCGAACCCTTATTCTTCTATCCACCTCCTGCTAGTATCGATTACTCTAACTATCGATTACTCTAACTCCTTCTATTAACCCCTCCACGTGGGCCAAGTTAACCGTCCTCCTACCTACTATCGCTCCATTTCCCATTTACAAATACTACAATAACATATCATTATTATTACTATTGTTATTGGGGCTTAGGAGCTTCTCACATATCTAAACATGAAGACGACAGAACCGATCAGACAAGAGTTGATTTATACGTCACATGAAAACAGCAGCAACTATATTCTGAAGATATTAATCTCTTTAAAAAAGGAAGAGGAAGAATGAAAATGAAGAAAAAAAACATGAAAAGTGGCCTCAGATGGCGCCTACGTCAAGGTCCGAACTGAGACGGGGTTATCAAATGTTCATTTATTCTTCCATATTCGTGATATAATAATTACGTATCGTCTTTAATAATAAACGCCGTATTTATTGTCTATTGCCTTTTAGTATTTATTTTGAGTGGCGAGAACGAATTAGTTGATGTAAGTACTGATAGATGTAGAAATAATTGCCTCTGCTTTCGTCAGTGTGCGATGGATTATTGACTTAAAAAATCCAAGGTATCACTATGTTTCACATCTGAATCGTAAACTTCCGCGAGTGTAGGCGAACTTCCAGATGTTTACAGTTTTTTTTCTTCATCGTAGTATATGTAAATGGGAAGAAAAGTAGCTTCGTGATATTGAAGCTTGTCTACATGGAGCGATGGGATGTTGGAGGTGGGTGTTAGATTAGGTTAGGTGGTCCAGTTATCTGGGTTTACCGACAACTTTGCCCACTTGGAGGTGTTTAGGAGTTAGTAATAGCTTTGAATTTCTATACGATACGATTGGTAATAGTAAGAGTTCGTGATACAAGAAATAAATAGAAGTAGGAGGATTCGCTTTTCAGTAGTCGCATCTATATGAACAGGGAAATTAATGTGAAAAGTGACAATTATTATTTTTCCTAGTTCCACATGTTTACAGTTGTGAGCCTGGTGAAGAAAGACATTGTGGTCGAACACACAATGGAAGTTGGGCGGAAGGAGACGCGTGGCGGCAAGCGGAATTCGCTTCTCTGTCCCCGTTTCGCATTCGTCGCATTCGTCGCATTCGCCGCGGAATAAAGAGGAGAATCCAAAGCTGACCTGGTAACTCAAAAGGACGAGGTAGAACAGAAAGATCGACTGAATGTTTGAAAATGCAACATACTCGAGGAGTTCAATTTTCCTATCAAATCAAAATACAACAAAATTATATGTCAAAATTAATTTATTTCATTCCACGTTAAAAGATATGAGTTTAAAAAAAAAAGTTTTGTCTCTGAATACTTTTTAGTGTGTTTGGAAGGAAGCCCACACGATTTTCTAACGTTTTCAAGGGAAGGGTCAATAATGAAAATTTATATTAGCAAAACTTAAGCGTAGGACATTTAGCTTCTTCAATGTTGTTGGGACAGTTATTAATAAGAGATGTTACTTTTATGATTTAATCTTTCCTAAAATAATTGTCCTTTCAATTTTTATAAAACCTTGCAATGTTAAGATCGGGTAATCGTGCAATCTTCTATCCGGCCTTAAAGGAATCGAACTTTTAAAAAAGGATGAGAATAATATTAGAAAATAAGCGCTAGAAACATAATTCTTTGGGTATAATTCTTTCTTGTGCGACGTCTCTGAAGCGAGTCTCATTCGTTGAATGCGGAAGAACGTTCTGTTTATTATGAAAAGATCGAGTGATATAATTTGAATTGTCAAAAGACCACGAAGGGACATGATCTCAGACAGTGGCTCGACACACTTATGGGTCCTTTTCATCCTTAAGGAGGGGGTGATTGTTAAACGTTGATTTATTCTTTAAATTAATCTTTCATATTCATTTCTCAATCTCTCTTTGTATTAAAAACAATATTCTCAATAACGTGTTTTCTCATATGATTTTTTTTGATCACGAAGAGAGAATTAATTCGATTTCATTAATATGAAAATAATTTCCTTCGTTTTTGTCGGTTCAGTGTTTCGTTGATTGTATTCAGACGGATTATCAACAAAAATTGAGACATCGCTTTCAAAAACAATAAAACAGTAACAATATCACACACCTCAACAAATATATTAAAATAATGTAATAAGCAGAGAATAACGCTGCAGTGAAAAGCAAATCAAGCAAAGTACAACACGGATATTCAATGGTGTTCAGTTACAAGCACTGTTCAGGTTGGCCATTCAACTATTCCTGTGTTGTGGTTAGGACCCCTACAATCAAAACAAGAGTCCCGGGTTCGATTCCCGGCTCGTCGCCATTTTTATCTGACCGAGAGTCACCACGTATCTTTTCCACGTGTAGGACACACGGAAAGAAATACTTGCGCGGATATTCAACGCGAAATTATCGACATTCGCCAATATGCGTGAAGATTGACTTTCCTTATCGTTGGTTTGCGTAAAAAATAAGAACCAAAAAGCAGCAGCTTCAGAGTCACCTTCACACATGTGTACTTCACACGTTTAGAGAACGCTCTCGTGCGACGTGTTTATTCTGTGTATTTTCGGAGAAAACATTCACACTTCGTAAAAGATTTAAGATGACAAAACGATAAATACCAAGGAAACTAGATAGTTCTCTTCGATCGGTCGCGATGCACTTCAAGGTGAGACTACAAAAAACTTTCCCCTTTCCGAAAATTAAATAAAAACACTACTGTTGTCATATCATTGAATGAAATACATCAAATTAAGTAAACCTGCCGGAATATTACGAAAAAAAATGAAAAAACTTGAAAATGTTTCTGAAACAATAAAAAATGTTTCATGTGAAGTGGAAAGAGTTATTTAGTTGTTTGAATAATGATGTTTCCCATAACTTTGAGGAAAATATGCAAAAGAAATCAAGGGAAGGCCAAAATTTGTCAAAAACGAAAAGTTTTTGTTAATCCTGAATCGAACATAAGGATGTAAGGATCCAGTCGATTACTCCTAATACGGCGTTATATTACTAATATTCATTTTGCAAAAAAATATTTTTATATGTTCAACATTTTGTCTTTATGATTCATTTCTAGGAACACTCGTAGAAACAAAACTGAAATAGGCGGATCTTCAATGCACCATGTTTTTTATTTACTGCAACATTTTTCGAAATACGATATTTTTTTATTTTCGGAAACAGAAGAGACAAATCAAAAGACTCGACGGGAATTGTTTTCGAAAGGACGTTTTTAATGAGTCTCGACTTTTTAGCTCATTTTCGAGTTTTTGCCCGCGGTTCTCATTCAAAATACTCTAAACTCGTTACCACGTTTCTCTACTGTCATGGAGTCGTACTTGAGATTTTGGTTTCAAAACTGAAAAAAACCACGACAACATATTTTCATAAAATGTACTTCTTATTAAAACGTTGTGTTTTTTGTAGGTTTTCGTCGTGAAATTGTTAGTACTTACAAATTAGTATAAAATCGCAGCAAAAAGAAAACACACTCTACTCAGAAAACTTAATATGAACGAACCGCCTCTTCTGGGTTCTTTCGATTTTCAATAGCTTTTTGCTTCTACGATTCGGTCGCGTCCATTGTACGGCTCAAGATGGTTTTACGCCTCACGAAACGCAACTGAACTCTGAGCTTCGTAGTCCTCAGTCACGGGAATGAAGATTTCACGTCTGATTAGCACCCGATTTTAATTTTATTTTTCTGCTCTTGTAATTCATGTACATTAATCATACTTTGGATTTTTTGTAGCAATAACCCTTAAGAAGTTTCCTTTGAAATTCCAAAGAATTTGATCGATTATATTTTCCGATTCACAGACATTTCAAATAATTCACTATTATTATTATTATTATTATTATTATTATTATTATTATTGCGCATGGAGGTGGAGGAGACGTTGTCCAGCCAATGAAACGCAAGACATATTTTGAGGCGGAAGTTAAAAGTGTTTTACAGATTTATGTAACATGTTTGACTGTGTCGTAGGCGTGAAGCGACATATTCCAATACGCCCTCTCCGAAACATGTATCGAATATGATTGGCTCTCGCACGGCGCGTGTTCGGGACGGGTGCAACTCGCCTTACTCCACTAAACCTAGGGTCACACACACGCCAAGCCTCGCCGAAGGGTCATCGGCAAATATTTAGGAACCCATAACTTCCAAAATATTTCAAATGAAAACTTTAACTTACTTGTATCGTCTCTGTTAAATTTTATCATATTAAGATTCATATTGTTTTTTTTTTAAGACAAGCTTTTACTGTTACATTTTTGTTGAAATTATTATTACATCGAAATTCTTAGAACACAGATTTACCCTATAATTCTTGTCCAGCTATACTGGAACAATCTTCGGAGCTTTATTGTAAAGAAATAGGTATTAATAATATGTAGCCATATGTCCTATATATTATACGCCACCAAATGTAACAACATTTCACGGTGACATTAATAGCTTTAAACGCACGCGGCATGTTTTAAAAGATAGGTTATAATTCTAATAAAAACTTTAATAAATATTATTTTAAGCTCGCATAACAGTTACAGTTGTATAGTTATAGCCCGTATTCTATCCCCATATGTACATATTTGCTTTTACATGCAGACAGGCTTGATTTAATTACGACATAACTGACGCGCACTATTTGGCTTTTCTTCGACGAGTGTTGGAGGCAGATCGACAAGGAAGGGGGCGGCTCCTTCGTCTTGGATCCGGGGCTGGAAAGTCTTTGTCGTTCGCATCGACCAGCCTTGTAAAACACCTTCCAGCATCGAATATTTGACTATCCTTGCCAATGGAGAAGCGGCCACACCACTCGCCAACGATCAACTTTGGAAGGTATGTGTGTGGTTAATGATCGCCATATGCGTGTGGCCTCTTAGGCTTTCACTGTGCACGTGATCGGACGCCAAGCGCTGGACGAAGCGACACAGGAGCAGCCGCCGCCTCTTTTTCTTTGGAGGATCTTCTTCCCTCTCGTGGGTCCTGAGGACGAGGACGTCCCTCCAGCCGACCGACACTCACCGACTTCCAACCGCCAACGCGACGCGGATTCCAAAGGTCATAGGACACGCGAACAAAAAATTATTCAAACAATGGTTGTGTACATTAATTATGTAATCCCACCCTGAACCGGGTTTTCTCGGGTTTTCCTTCGGGTGCAGACGGATTTTATATAGAGGATCTCTAGGATCTATCCTGGGGCGGCGTCTATTGAAACAATATTCATAAACAATATTTTTAGAACAATCTATAGTTTATAATAATACTTGCGATTTTTTTCTTTTTTTATTAAATACAAATTTGTTGCTATACCGTTGATATTATAACACATAGCTAACTATTTATACTCTTATGTAAGGAGCGCGCTGAAACGATAAATACGCCCTCAATAGGAATCGAAGGAAGGGACGACTGACGCCTCGTTCGCTTTCCGCAGAGAATCGTCCTCCACGCGCTCACGAAGAGAAACGGAGGAATCGATTCGAACGCAACAAAAGGGAACCAAAAGAGGGAGATCACTTCTTCCTCTTTCCCCCAAACAAAAATAAAATTGTACTTCGAATAGCGGAACAAATGCAATTACCCCGATTAATTGGGTAAGAAGCTCTTTCGGGAATGCGAAATTGGAATGACTGTATCTTTAGTTTAGATATTTAAGAATAAAAAAAGTCATATTTATTGATGAGGGTTCGTGTACAAACGTAAATCGTGGACGGCTACTCAAAAATATAATATTTATTATGACAAAATAAGTCAAAAAATATAACTAAAAGTAATCAATGTATAAACATTATAAATTATATTTTCTCCCAGTAATGACCGCGGAACACGGCTAACAAAATAAAAATTAAAAAAAAAAATTTCTATTGGATCCAGATTTCTACTTTCTATTGGATCTATCCGGATATTGCATTACTTCCATCCTGACCCGGATTTTCCTGCGGTTTTCTTTCGGGTGCAGACGGGTTTTTTTATAGAGGATCTATGAACTCTTCTCTATTGAAACAAAAAACCTCGAATTTAGAATTATCTTTTTTATAGTTACGATTCATAAACAATATTTTTAGAATAATCTATAGTTTATAATAATAATAATAATACGATATTGTGAAATAACGTTTTTTATGGTTTTCTAAAAACAAATTCGTAGGTATTAATCTGTTAATATTACATCCGAACTACTTTTATTCTCGTCTTAGGAGTAAAGTGCTGATATACTTAATTCGACTCCGGCTTAGGACTCGTGAGCAAAATTGATGGAATACGTCCCTTCCTTTCTTCTGGGAAGTAAATTAGTTTACTGACCTCCACGTGATCACACGCGGTCTGAAACTGGTTTTCTGGCAATACATGTATTCATATTTAATTACTTTTTTCATTTACGGTTTAGTGGATTGCACAGTGGCACAGTACCTACATCTCATGTGGCCCGGGGTGGAAGTATTTTTTGAGAATCCCATATAAGTGTTTGCTTACCCGCCAGTACACATCCAACGCTCCGATGAATCAAAGAAAAATTGAGTTTTATTTACGACTAAGGTCACCTTATCAGTAAAATGTCTTTGGGGCTCGAAAGCCGAGTCGTCATTTCTTCTTTCTTGTTAGTTCCGCATCCGCGGCGAGAGCATCCTCAGAGCTTACACACGGGTCGTGACACACACGCTGGAGTCGAGTTGCTAGCAACTGAACTTTTAACGAGACTGGCCGCCGTGAAAGCCTTAAGGTCACCTTTTACTTATTTCACGGCTTCAATATTTATGTACAAATATACGAGTTTAAATATATTTTGTGAGTAGTTTGAGGGCAGAGCGCCCCCTCACCACAGCACAATACAAAAGTGGGTTGAGGAAGATGAGGATAAAACATAACACGGAAGCAGTCGGAGTTTGAGGGAACGAATGAGTGAACAACGACTGGAAAGCGTAGAGTCTCTATAATGATAAATTTATTGTCAAAAAAGTAAAAGTTAGAAACTGCCATGTATGACCACGTGGAGGACAATAAACTAATTTACTCTCCGGAAGCAAGCAAGGGACGTATTCCATCAATTCCGATCAAGGGCAATTCCTAAGGCAGAGGCGGATTCAAAATGAATTCAGCATAAGTATCTAGATAAGATAAAAAGTTAGCTGCGAGTTATGATTCACATTAAATAGCTGAACATTAAAACATACTTAAAACCAACTTTCAATGCGTGATAGATACACATGTTTCTCCAATGGAAATAGTTCGAGAAGCGCAAAAGTGATTGAGAGACACCCTCTGACGCAGACTACGATGGTTTCAGATGTCCTCGTCTGTTGCTTTGCCCACTTCCTCTGCTCTTCGCTTCGACACGTGCAGAACAGTCAGCTTCCGAACCCACGATCCCTCCCTCCCTCCCTCCATCCCTCTCCCCCTACTCCAAGGACAAAATCTTCCTTCATCTATTGTTCTATCTATTCATCTCGAATTTACTGTTATTGTCATAGTTACGATGTATAAACTTTATATTTCATATAATAATACGCTCTTGTGAACCACATTTTTGGTTGTTTTCTTAATTAGAAAATTTGTTGGTATAACAAATTGAAATTACAACACGCACCAAACAATTTCTATGAAATTCGTATGAGATGCTTTATCAAAAAATACAAACATTCAATACCAATAATAATTTTAGTTTAACGTCTACGTGACGATCTTTCAACAATTCTACTTTAGTGGTCGCTATATTGATAATCAGCTGCGTAATGGCAGACGGAAACTATATAATCAACTTCATTCTTGGCTCAAAAAATTAAAATCGATACAATCTATCTGAAAAAATATTTGTGCAAAGCGATAATACAAAATAACACAATAAACATCGCAAAGAATTAAACAATTGCAAAATACTCAAGTTTAAAGTCGTAAAGAAGTTTTCTGTTGTTTTACACACGGAAGTGATTTCTTTTTATGATAACTTTTATAAATTACGAATGGTGAGGCAAACTCACAATTTTCTTGAGTGGAAGGCTTTCTCCATCTCTTCACACACACACGAAAATGCTCCCACACTCAGTTCTAATCCCTCCACTATAGTATACCCAAGTGATAAATGACATCTTAAATAGAATCCGCTTCCCGGCGTTACATAAAGGAACGAGCGAAGACTTTTGGATGGCATTGTTATCACTGGGGGTGGGGGGGTTGTGGAGCTTTACGGCTCATGTCGACATCAAAGGTCATTGGAGCCCTAAAAACTTGTACAGGTAGGGAAAATGTAGTTACGCCCTAAGGAGAGCCAACATGACTCTCCCTGCGTGTGGGACTCGCCGAATGACTCAACCATTGTTATCACTGTTAGCATATCTAAACAGTTCTGTTAGAAAGACATTTGTGGTCCGTAATAACATTGTGTGGGGGGTCAACTTGTATTTCGTTTGCGAGAGAGGCACAAGCACTGACAACATGAACAAGGGATGCTTCTCATCTGCATATCCACCTCCTGTTGCAAAGAAGGCAACTCTTGGAGGAAAAAATAGGAAAGAATTTTAAGAAGGCACTAGCACTCGAAAGTTAATAGAATCCTCCTCATTGAGCAATATAATTCATTTCCTTATATTTTACTGTTTTATAACACAACACTATGAATCATGATGGTAAAAAGAACATAATTTAATTCCTAACATCATTTTCGAGATGTAAAAGTTGACCTTTTTTGAAAATGTTCCCTCAGTTATTACGCAATGCAATTGCAATCGTTTCATTTAATGTTCACAATTAGTTTTTTTTAATATCCTTTTATCGGCTTCATATAGCGAACAAACAACAACAAGAAAAACAAAAAGTGAATGAGACGTTAAAAGATGTTCGTTCTTTATGTGACTTTTCGAAGGATAAAATTCAACAAAAACTGTTCTACCGGAAACGGCAATCGTCTCACATCATTCAAGATAATAACATGATCGTTACGAAAGAAAGTATAAATTTGTTATGAAGTTTAAAAAACAACAACAAAACAATTGTCTTCATCCAACAGTAAAAATCAGTAGAGCGAGTTGTTAATGAATTAGATAAATCCTTCGATAAATATTTTTAGTCACGTGAAATAGTTCACAACTTGACTTCAGTCAACGTGGGTAACCTAACCTCAATGTTTGTGTACAGCAGTCGGAACATAATTTAATGTAAAATATAATCAAAGTTCGAGATGGCGAGTTTTAAACCCACGAGACAGGATTCGTATAATATACAGCGAGAGCCCCAAACTATTGTGTCGGTGGATCCTAAAGAGAATCGGGTCCGTTCGCGAAGAAGTGCCCTCGCTTCTCTATTTGTGGGACGAAGGAGCGGATGTGCGTAACAAGTCGCGCCCAGGAAACATCTGCACGGAGCACCATGAACTGTTAAATCGAATACTCCGAAAACTAGTTCCGTCTAGTTATGTGTAAGAGCACAGGAAAAAATTAAGAAAAAAACATTTTTTAAACCAAGCTTCTATTTAAGCGATGTACTAAAGCGAATAAGTAAAAGTTTTTTATTAAAGTGATGCAATGAAAAATACTAATGCCTCCTCCATACATATTTCACATTAGTGGATCCTAATAAAAATGTACGTACTTACTATCTTTATCGCCTTTTTAAAAGTACACAAACCTTTTTAAAAGTGTGTATTTGAAATAGACATCATAATATTGCATAATCAGAGGGTTTAGATTGGTGCCAAATTTGTGTTCAATCGGTTGAAGGGAAGTGGTTTAAAATTCAGTTGCAAAGATTTGGCCCAAACATTGGAACTAGCAAGTGAAGTTAAATAAAAGCTTGTAAAAAATAAGGAATTTTTAGTTTTCTTTCGCTTCATAAACAATTAAAAGTAGAGGGGGGGGGAATTGAATATATCATTCATAAGTATTTTTTTAACAAACGCACATCTTTTCAATCACACATCACAACGTCCATATTAGAGATGGTTTAAGAAGCTAAGAGGATTAGATTGTGGCGAAAACATTCTGTAAGGAACTCAGACGTGTCGAGGAATGTCCAAGGATCGAAACACAACATTTAAGAAAATAAATGAAAAAAAAAAGAACAACTTAAAATATCCAGTTAACTTAGTGCATGATTTATACTATTCATAAAAAAAGAAAAAAAATCTGTTATAAAAAAGGGACGTCATCTCAACCACAAACGATGTCAAGATATTTCTTCTCGTTCTTCATTCTGTAGAGCATTTTTATGTGCTTCTCAAATTACATATACTTTCAAATTGCCTCATTGTTTCATTCCGAAATGGCGAATACAATGAAAAGACACGTTTAGCGTGAAGAGTGCGACCACGAATTACGTCCATGAAATTGAAATTGTGACATAATCGATTGAAGACAGCAGGACAGAGAAAACCAGATCTAGATGTGTCATCTTAAGGTACATTTGGCAACATTTTTTAAATTTTAATTCTGATTCTTTGCTTTGTTATACTTTCAGCACAATCATTTTTAATTTCTGTACATCGAATCCGTTTATTCGTTTTTTACTCTTCGTCATAAAATTGGATCCAATCAATTTTCCAAGATTTAATTATCGTATGACTTATTTGGGACGAGAGTTAAAAAAACAAAAACAAAAAAACCGAAATGGTTGAGGAGGGTTCTCCAAATCCGCCGCAAATACGCTTCATCTAACGCGAGAATTACGATTGCATCAACCAGAGGTAGAACTGCCTCCTTTAACCGTTACGCCAAGCGTCGCTCCGAATATTTCAAGTAACGCAAAGTGATGAAGGACGTTTCGAATGTTCAAATGCAATCTTCAGTTGTATCATGCTTCCAGCAAAAAAAAACAAAAACACACACACACACACTAAGAAAAATTAATGTCTCACCCCACACTCGTATAAAGGACCTCAGCTTCAACCGGACTCAATAAACACAACAAACCTGCAACAAAATAATAAGAATACACTCAATACAAATCGAAAAACTCATCGATCAGTTTCTTTTATTAATAAAATTATTCCCACAAATATCTATACGTAAAATACTCGAACATATTCGTAATCAGTATTCTACTGCCATTTTTTCTGAAATAATTTTTTTTAACACACACAGACCACAACTGTCAACATTTCATTTACGCGTTATTAACATTTATTGTAAAAAAATAAACCTTTTTCTCATAAAATTGTTGATTACATCACATTAAAACCTTAAAAAAATGATCCAAATTTATTTTTTCAGGAATATCGTTTTTGCACGTATCCACTCTTAAATGTTGTTTCGAAAATTCACTAGAGTGACGGTTGTTATAAATATTATTTCAAATACATGTATTTGGCAAATTTATTCTTGAACCTTACTATATGAAAGAAAAAAACTTTATTACTTTCATAAATATTAATTTTCATCTTGACTCAAAAAATTAAAATACAGTATTTACAAAAAATATTCAAACAAATTACAAAATTTTTGCCTCATTCCAAGTTAATTAGTGAAATAAATTGTTCAAGAGTCTTCGAATACAACATTCATTCTTGACATCCTGGAATAAATGTTGGTATTAAAAAAGAAAGAGTTTATAAAAAATATTCGAAAGAAGCCGGAAACCGCATCTGAGATAATGTCAAAGGATGTGTCATTCTCCGTTTTTGTGAAAACTCAAACTTGAGAGCATTACAGCACATCCATCTATCCTTTTATTTGCGGTTAAACGTTCTTTAGCCTCTATATATCCGCTTACACTCCTGGCTCCCTTTTTCGTCGATGTGGCCCAGTGCCACCCCTCCCACTTCCAACCCCCCCCCCCTACCACTCGCCGCCTGCCAGCTGCTCGCATGACGTCACATACAACGACGTCACATACGACGACGTCACACCCCCGTCGTGTCCTCCGTCGTCAATGCGGAAACACAGCGTTTCTCCAAATGAAGGAAGAGGAGGAAAAATGCTGACGAATAGTTAAAAACCAGAGCGAATGACCCTCTGCTGCTAAATATTAAAATAAATATAAATTTAGTTCTACAACAATCAACATCCATTATATAATCTAATTAAATAAGCAATGAAAGATTTACGACATTTTAAGAAATAATAATAATAATAATAATAATAACAAATTCAATATATATAAAAAAGCTGTTAAAAACTGTCGTGGGCAATAAACTAATTAATTCTCCGGAAATAAATCAAGGGACCAACAGATCAACTCCCTAAAATACAGTGAGTGGCGCATTGATCATTTCAGCGTCCCCCTAAAATAAAAATGAAAATTACAAACTAGTTGTAATAATATCGACAAAATATTAAGAAATTTATAATTAATACAACACAAAAAAAAAACTAAATACAGATGCGGATATATTCTCATACCTTTAAATTATTTCGAAAATATTGCTAATTAATTGTTAAAATTAATTATTGATCAAAATTCGTGATTAATAATAACAAGAGTATCGATGAGAATCCCGCTCCTCGGTCGCCTGTGTTTATACATCTACGCGTCTCCATCCGAAGGAAAACCGGAGAAAAACCCGGAACACGATGGAGAGAACTACAGCGCGATGATGTGCAGAGACTCACATCTTTTATCAAATGGAATCAACTTTACATCGACTTTAGAAACACGTTGAGCAGTACAAAAAAAAATTCAGGTTCAGGTTTTTTATGAGCTTTTTTTTTTGTATTCTGGCGTCTGATGCGGCGACACCTTGGGGTTAAGAAAATGTTAACTTAATTTAAATTCTAAAACAAATAGTGCGTAATCCAAATATAATATTACGATACTTCTCAAGACTACTTCAAAAGAACCTTCTTAATGTCATTTTGGACAACTGGTTAAGTATAATAATATTAATTACTGGAAAAGTATGGTGGTCATAAAAAAAAGGGATACTTATAAAATATTACCTTTTGCGTAAGATACGTGTATTTTCCATAAAACAAAGTATGCGAAATCGAAATAGGTTATAAAATTGTTCATCAAATAATAATTTCCAAAATTTCCAAGAAGAGGACAGTATTGAGTGAGTAAAAATTGAAAACGGACACTATTGTCTTTTTTAAATTCTGTATTTGATGCCTGAATCATCACAATATTTAGTGATCGATTGATTTGTTATCTTGTAAATATCTCGAATTTATACGATAGTTTTGTAGATAGATTTATCACCGATCAATAAATATGCCGATATAATTTGTTTTATCACCGCCTTCTCTACGGAATGAAAGGTTTTAGTGAACTCTCCGATGTGGATTAAATCATATTGTGACGAAGCAGCGCGAAGGTCGTTCGCCTTCTCCTTTCACCTTCTCTCGCAGACCCCTCACGACGAATAATACGCTCTCGGGTCTTTATGACAAGGAGAGGCGGGGTCGGAAATATTTGGAAATATTTCACAAAAGAAGGTCAAATTAATTAATTAATTCATGCGCTCTACTTATCTTTAGTGTTGGACGAGAAGAAAATTGTTTTGTGGTTGTAAAACGTGTTGATAAATTTAGACTTTTGTTGTCAAAAGGGTCCCGTTGCCTTCAGTCGCGTGATGCCGTTCTGCCACTTCCCTTAGAACAGAGCTTTCGGTGAATGATTCTTTGTAAAAGTCACCTAAGGCATGAAAATCTTTTTATTGCGTTTCTATTTCCATTTCTATGTTTTAGTATTGTTTTCGCTATGTTAAGCCGGTACTTTTGTCAGCATATAAAAAATAATAAACCCGCGAAACTTTCTCCAAACTCATAGTCTTTCAAAATTTTGGGCTGTAAAAGTATGAAAATTCATCGCCAGTGCCAAGAGAATGGTTCAAACTATCTTTTCAAACATTTTGGGTTCTCTCCGACGGGTATAACACCTTAAACCATTTCTTGTTCTTTAAATTAAAACCCACCGTCTCTTTTTGTTCCTGCTTTCTCATATTCTTCCCAGAAAAACAAACGCCGAAATTTTAAAAATGAAAAAGCGAGAGTTTATTGATAACTACTCAATGTTGGAATAGATTAAACACTGTAAACAAGCTGGTTAAAAACCCTACTTCATCTTCTGTTCTGTTTTCATTGCCCGTATTTTGTTTTCCCGCTTAGTGCTGAATCAATCAGTAACAAATCGTTTTTCAACAATCCTAGAAAGAGCACTTTGTACTAGTACCAAGTCTCAGTTGCACTACTTCACATTCGCGTCGCTCTTGTGACAAGAAGATGAATGTAACGATAAAAGGCTTCGTCCAACTACGGTTTGATGAGATAAGATTTTCTCTGATGTTCTTTCTAACATACTTTCGCAATTTCTTGGTTTTATTACCCCCAGATACGATTACAAGTGATTGTATGATTAATGATTAACATCTTCATTATCTCTCTTATTTGATTTACAACCAAGCTACCTAAGAAATAAAATCGAGTTTCACTACACTTAAACACTATTAGCAAGATCAATGCATCTTCTTAGAATAATATTAACGCGGATATTTTCATATTCATTGCACAATAAATCACTATCATGAGGGGTTCTACTGTATTGTATAGCTCAGGAAAGCGCACTACCGAAATTATTATTTCTCGTAACTCATGCAAAAAGATACAGATAAGACGAAACAAGTAAATTTAACTCTAAATTGCCATTAACTTCGCCAGCCGGAAGGCGATTCCTGCGTTAGTATACGTCGTGAACATGACACTGTAGCGCTCCCCGGTCAGAGTAGCAGCGTGCACTGAATGTGGGTCGCGAAGGGGAAAGGCTGAACGAGCGAACGAACGAACGGTACTCAACTGACCACATACATACACCAATGGCTTGCTTTCATGCGCTGCTTATTATAGGAATGACGCCCCACGGACTGGTCGAATGTTTTTTTGCGGTTGTCCCATTCCCGGGANAAAAAAAAAAAAAAAAAAAAAAACAGTGCTAGCACCTCAATGCATGCACTAGAACGGCTTCACGTAGTATATTCACGACGACTGAAGTCAAATTGTCTACTATTCACGATCCTGGGAAATATTCATCGGAGGAGTTCTAATTAATTAATAATTAGCAGTACTGATTTTTACTGTTGGACGAGAACAATTATTTAGTGAATTTAAAACTAGATAATAAATTTAGATTCATGCGTCTTAATATCATGCATCTTCTAGATGCTTTCGATTTCATTTGATTTATCGTTTAAAGTAATCCCGAAGCAGTGAATTAGGCTCGTTAGCAGGAACGTCCAAAGCAAAAAATTGACAAAAAAACCCAAATCATTTCATAAAATGTAATTTTTAGTTGTTGTTTTTTAAAGAAACCCTGCAATTTAAGTTAATGGGTAATTTATATATAGGTATTTGCATTTTCAAGAAGTTAATTATTAAAAAAAAAATGCGGCACAGAGACCCACATACCCTGGTATTTCTCTTCACTGACCTGGAAAAAAGTGGTGGAGAATTGATCCGAGGTGTTAATTCGTCTCTACGACGCCAAAAGATGCTTTTAGAGCACTCGATACGAGAGACAAACGCTTTTTCACAGGTTATGATTTTGAATGAGTCACGTCGTCATTAATTCCTTCTGTTTTAGATTCGGGTGATTCGTATATTTAGCAAAAGAAGGCTCCTCTCATCCTATGNTCTGGGGAAAATTTCCCCACGGAAAATGGTGATACACCATCAAAGTGTAGAGAATGACTCCGTGCGATTTCAAAAGTAAAGATGTGTATAAGAGACAGGGGGTGTGGTTAGGGGGGAGGGAGGGGGCGGAGGAGAAGGAAAGGGAGAATACAGCGGCGGCGGCGGCGGCAGCAGCAGCAGCAGTTACTTCTCGGAAACAAGGTGATGTTCCGTTGGAACCCGTCCGCCTACTTTCCCCGTTCACGCATAATTGATTCTCTACCTCCTCCTCCTCCAGGCAGAAATCTAACATGTCCCTCATATATTGGCAATATGGATATTGTTAATCCTCCCACAGAAAACGGCTCCTCACAGCATAAAGAAGACAAGGAATGCCCGGAAATCTCTCCAAGAATAATTATTATGAGTTTCTGATATGATTTTAATTAATACAACTCGTCAATTTAAAGAGAAAACAAGGAAAGAATTTATCTGTTCATATTTATATTATTTATTGTGTCTTAAGTCAATGATGTTCGGGTCATTTGGTCCGCACTTCCATCTAACCGTGACTTGGGTGAGGGAATTGGGAAGGAGACATGTTGGGTTGCTGTGAGACTTATGGTACCCAACCGACATTTCCCATAACACACGCTCTACCGTTCCACAGCATCGAGGTAGCGAAGACACTGCCACTAGATCACCGCTGTCGGTCCGATATATGTAGTATAATTATCTTTTTGTATTCCTTCCTCAACATATTTCTAATAACGTTCCCATCCGTGCAATGAAGGAAGTTTCCATAACCTCATTCGCTCTCATACGAGTTGCGAAAAGGCAAAGCGTAGTTCTATTTTTACTTTCTCATATACAAAGTAGTATATAGAAAGTTTTATAATCGTAAAAAAATTCAAAAGCCAGATTTCAACGGAAATATCCGTTTTGGTTATCCCTGATTCAGAAAAAGTGGGTTTTGCGCATAACGTCCGTCCGTCTGTGCGCAGCGATTCTGAGTAAACGGATGAACTAATTTAATTCATATTTCGTATTTACTTGTTGTCGATGCAAGTGCTCTATTTTTGTTTTTGTACTTTACAACAAAGGGTATTTCACATGAAGGTCAAAGTAGTCTTTTGAATGTTTCTCAAAAACAGCTCCAACGATTTTGCTTAAATTTTCTGTACGTAAAGTACAGTTAGTATGCATTACATCCGCATTAGCGGTATTTCGCTTGAAAGTTTGGTATAGACGCAGTAAAATAATTTGTCTGCTACACTTATGCATTAGTTTACTGTTTCAAGAAGCTTGAATAATATTTATCAGTGTAAATGGACCAAGGAGACGTAGAATACACTTTTCGTAAACTGAAATGAAAGATACGATGATGATAAAATACAAGGGAGAACAGCAAACGCACTGCAGATACGAAAATACATCAATTTCTGTCTAGAACGAAATTACTTTTACACAACACATTTGCGAAATTTATTGTCACTCTATGCTGCAGATGGAAAAACGTTTTTGAGAAAGTACAAAGTGCAATGGTTTTGCACCACTAGTTTCTTCTTCCGAAAGTGATCAGCTTACGTTCTTTGCAAAGTACTGAGCAATAAATCGTCAATTCCATCCTCACACGTTCAATGTTCATTGAAGGAACTTCAACACCATTTAAGGATCTTGGGAACCGTGAATCCGAAACCACAAAATGTTTCATTGTAATACGAGTGAAGAATCGTCTGTTTCTACATACTGACGTTTCTTTTCGCAAAACAATTAACTCTTATCTATCGACTGGTCTCATAAGATCGCGTCCTCGCAGGGGTAATATTTGAATAAAACTATATCGACTTCGTAAGGGCTCTTGGGAATAAAGCTTCTTAAGGGATGGTTTTTAAATAAGTTTTCTCGTAATTTTTAATGGAAACAATTAAAAAATGCATTACATGTGTCGTACATGTAAAGAAGAAAAGTACAACAGTTTTCTTGTCTTTACGGGTAGTTAATGTTATTCAACGAAAACTGTGGCAAAATTAGGGAATTCTAGTAGAGTCCATTCTCCAAAAAAAAAAAAAAAAAAAAAAAGTGTTTCAATTTGTATGGTATAATTAACAATACGCAGTTTTAATTTATTTATAATTGAAGAAAAACTGTTACATTGATTATTTTTAATGTAAACAAAACAGGTAACATGAATGACTAAATGTTTCATTGGCTCTTAGCACGCTCATACTTCGGTGTAAAAAAGGTGTAGTTTTGATATCTTTCCCAAATTTGACAACACATTTTCGAATATTAAAATACCTTCAACCCAGTCAACCATTTTAAACTTGTTAATGTGCAATAGCAATAAACTGATTGATCGGGAGAATTAATGTATTCTCTTCTCATTATCCAAATAATACATTTGTCAAAAACTAAGAGGAAAGTATCTTAAATGATTTAAGATGAATCAAAAAGTGCGTTATTCCTTATTCAAATCCAAATGTTTCGAACTCTTTTGCGTTTCGTGCCATCTCTTCCCGACTTCCAATTACAGAAACGTCATTTGAAACGGATTCCTTCAATTTCCTACCTTCTTTGCTACACGTCATTAAAAATATGTTTTGAGTTTTGAGTAAACTATAGTACCGACAAACACGTAAGTTTCGCGAACCATCGCGGTACATTAGCGGAACATCCGAGTGAAAACCTTCAAAACTCGCTTTCATCTACACGAAGAGAACTGTGTTGGGATGGAGAGGGACGGAGAGGGATGGAGAGGGATGGAGAGGGATGGAGAGGGACGGAGAGGGATGGAGAGGGATGGAGAGGGATGGAGAGGGATGGAGAGTGATGGAGAGGGAGGGTGAAGTAGCGCATTTTTCCATACGACGGAAACGTATAGTTTTACGCATCTAGTAAAATCTAGAGGCGTTCTTCTTCATTATTTAAAACATGTGTTATCACTGTGTTCGCATTATTTGTTTTGAATTTCCTATTAGTCATTTGAATGGTATTAATTTTATTATTGCTTTTTCAATCATTCGTATTTACTTTTTAATTTATTGACTTATTGTTGATATTATATTCTTAAATTCTACAATGATTTCTTCTCATTGTTTGGTTACTAATATTTCCGGCGTTGTTGAATTATTAATCAATATTGGAAATTCACAAACTCCGTAACAAAAACCTTTCGAAGTCCCTGAGAGAGAATACTTCGTGATTCATATTTCTGAGTCAAGAATGTGGCAACAAGTTTATTTATTTATAATTTATTTATTAAGTTTAGGTAGATTAATTAAAATAAACATTATAATAAATAATAAATAAATGTATTTATTATTAATTAAAATAAACATTATAATAAATAATAAATAAATGTATTTATTATTAATTAAAATAAACATTATAATAAATAATAAATAAATGTATTTATTATTAATTAAAATAAACATTATAATAAATAATAAATAAATGTATTTATTATTAATTAAAATAAACATTATAATAAATAATAAATAAATGTACTTATTATTTATTTATTAGATTTATTTCCAATTTAGGTCAATCTAGACTTCTTATCAAGACAGCCTCAAGGTGGAACTTCTAAACTGATCAGAGGTTTGTTGAATTCGTGTTTGCTCTAACTTCAGCATTTTCTATGAATTCAGCGTTGTAGAGGTTTTTTGTGTGTGTGGGGTTTTAGGGCTCGTCAACATAGAGGTCATTAGAGACCTAAAAACTTGTACAGATAGGGAAAATGCAGTTACGCACTAGGGAGAGCCAACATGACTCTCCCCGTGTGTGGGACTCGCCGAATAACTCAGCCATACCCTCCTGAATTACAACTCAAAAAACTCAAATCCCAGCATATCTCAATACATTACTTAAAACATTAAAAAAAGAAGAGGAAGAAAGAGGAAAATGAAAGTTACCCTAGCCTTAATAGCATCGGGATCGAAAAGAACAAGAGGTGACCAAGGGAGGTCAGGAAAGAGAAAGGAAGGAGCATAGCACAAGTAAATTGGAAGGAATGCCAGACTCAGCTCGGGGCCCCGTGTTCGCCAAACACCTCCCCTGGGGGACTTTGTGGAGTGTTAGGTTTAAATCCTTTGAATCAGCTTTGAAGGTGGGAGGAAACGTCTCTCACTCGATCAATATATTCCACGCAGTGACAAAGTGAAAGTGCGCTTCGTGAGCGTCACACCCTTAAGAAAAAAATAAAGACGATTGAATGCTCCATTTCTGTCGCGACCGTCTTCACCATCTCTGAAGGGTTAACGTACTCAACGGTATGTGATGAATGTGGTTCTTCTCAGACAGTGAGTCTCCTACTAACTCCAGAAAACACACCAGGTTAGGGAGAAATATCGATCTAGCTGGAGATTTTCCAACAATTATTCACAATGAAACGGATCATGTTTACTGAAAATTACTGAAATTTATAAATGAATCAGGGCTCCTCCCTTAACTTCTTCGGACGGTTTAAATTTACCCCTTCTTTCATTTCCATTTGTTACAAAAAACAAAATGTTCGTAATAATAAAAATAAGACAGAGAAAAATCATTTAACTGGTTGACAGCAGGTCATCTCAAGGGAGGAACGGGGAGCCTCCTGGTAGCAGCACAGAACCAGGCCCTCAGAAGAAGATACTTTTTCAAAACACATTTTGAAAGAAC
>NNCF01132629.1:270774-290542 GCA_002313205.1 Laupala kohalensis | reverse complement strand
ATATATATATATATATATATATATATATATATATATATATATATATATATATATATAAAATTGTTAAGTTATCAAATTTAACGACATTTGTATATGTAGTAAAAGTCGGCTGCGCCAACAGTATGAAGAAACAATAGACCATAAAGTTTCTGGCAAAAAAAAAGTACACAAGCCTCTATTATAATGTTTGCAAAATTGTACACTACAGAATCTGTAAAGAATACAAGATAGATGTAACCGACAAGTGGTATGAACATAACCCACAACCAGTTACGACCAAAGAAGACATAACTATCATTTGGATCCAGCAAGTAGTAACTGACAGATCAGTAGCTGCTATCAAACCTGATATTACAGAGCGAAACAATAGAGAGAAAACTTGTCGATTAATAGATATTGCACAGTACCCAAAGATATGAACACCTCACAAAAAGAAGAAGAAAAAAATAATAAAATACACAGACTTCAAAAGAGAAATTCAAAAACAGACATCATGCCAGTAGTAATAGGGGCATTAGGAACTATCAATAAAGCAATACAACAATGTGTACAGAATATACCAGGAAACATAAATCTAAATGAAATTCAAAAAACAGCACTGTTGGGAACTGCCCATATCCTGAGAAAGTATTGTAGCTGCTATATGGATTATATCCAACCCTGGGAATGTGGTTCATTCCCGTTTGGAAGAAAGATACCACCATTAGCTGAGATAATAATACATAATACGTAACCCAGCACTCGATTATTCAAAATGCATCATCACCCGCAGAGTAAGGATGGGGTGGAAATCTCGTACTATTTACCAATTCTTCTAAATTTTTGTTTCATAGAGTTTTATGAGAAAACATTTCAAAAATTTGGAAATACATTCTGGGGAAAATTTCCCCACGGAAAATGGTGATACACCATCAAAGTGTAGAGAATGACTCCGTGCGATTTCAAAAGTAACTAAATTTCCAGTTAAGTCATGTGACCACTTTCGACCAGATAAAAACGGCGACGAGTCTGAAATCGAACCCGGTACTTCTCCTTTGACTGCACGAGTGTTACTCGCTACACCACGCGTTCACTGTCCACAACTGGACACCATTTCCACCGAGATATAACCCCGTAAGACCTAACACACACACTTACATGAGGTACGTAATATTGGAGTATAGCTGTAGAAGGTGAACGGGTCGTTTAGTGGTTTGCTTCTTTTGTGATCAAAGCACGAGTCATTTTCACCTGAAACCGAAAGTTGTCGTTAACAGTTCTGCACGTGTAGGTACATGGAGGAAGAAATATATTTGCAAGTTTTTACGTTACTATACGAGTTTCAATCCCAATTTTTCCTTTAGATATTTATTGTAATCATTACAAAATGTGTGGCATATTTGGACACTAGCGAATGTCTAATTTCCACAAAGTATCATAGGTTAAAAGGCAGTATGCTAAATAGCTTATGTATTAGTCCCAACGAGATATTGTACGTAGTGTGGTTGCAGTCTGATGACGATACGAGAAACAGTTAGTAAATCTTATCTACTTCCCTCCATGCCCATCCCCACAAGGCGTCCCCTCTTTCTTTGAAGCCCCTTTCCGCTCAAGGACTCGATCACGCCCCGTTTCCGCCCGCGTGTCTTCCTTCAACCAACAAAACTATGTTTCTTCACACCCACATACAGAAGTTGTTTTTAATTCGGGGTACAGTCAGACGTTCCTCCCGGGCTGTTCGCGAGGCTGCTAACCACTACACGAGGAAGGCTCAACCTAGGGATAGAGGCGTCCTACGCTCATAATTTTGTCCCTCCCCCCCCCCACTATTTCCTCGTGTTTTGTCCCCCTCCTTTAAAAAATATTCTGAATCAGTCATGTGCTGATAGTAGACTAATATCCACCCCGTTAACGCGGCCTCCTCTCAACAGTCAGTAAATTAAATGTTTTGCAAATGTGTCGAGCAAATTATCACATTTCCCACAGAGTCCCACAGTGGAGACAAAATCTACGTACATAACTATAAGTCAACGGAGAATTTTCATCTAAAAAATGCTTGGTCCGAATGAGACTGAACTGGTGTTACGTTAAAATAACTTGGTTTGTTCCTATTTTACATTATTATAATATTACCATTTTCGTATAAAAAACTGAAAAACACTTATATTGCGTCGTAGGCTGCTGCCAATTGCGCTCGTCACACCATTAAAAGCACATGAAAAAACACGACAATTCTCGATGATACAGGTCATGTGCTGATTCTCATACCTTATGGGCCGTTTATAAGAATAATTTATAAAAAAAACCTGCGGAAATACTGTTCTAACGGAAATAGCAGTCGCATCACTTGATCGAAGACAATGAGATCCTTGACACAGACAGGGTCAAACGACAATGTAAATTTATTACCAAATTTTTAATTCACAAAATAATTGTTCTCGTCAAACAGTAAAAATGAGTACCGCGCAATATTAATTAATTAGAAACTTTGGTGAATATTTCCTAGTCTTTGTACTAAATAAAGAGTAAATTAAATTTAATATACGTTTTTAAAAATATTTTCCTTTTAGGAAACGGAAGCAGCATATAAGTCCACTTTTACTTAGGTTCCGCTCTTCAATCGCGTGCTTCTGTTCGCAGAAGAAGAAGAAGAAGAAGAAGAAGAAGAAGAAGAAGAAGAAAGGAACCTCCCACGTCTTCATTTCGTGACAAATCCTCTCGTGAGAGAAACACAAAAGAAATATTTTTTTCTCACTTCCCTTCCGTCTCTTAAGGTATTTATAAGAGAGAAAGCGGAGTAAGTACAGAATTTTCAAGGTATTATATCCCTCAGAGCGACGAGCGTTAAGTATTCCCCCCCCCCAAAAAAAAATAAAGTTTCAAATCATATTTTCAACCATTTCCTATCCAATGGCGATGAATTTTCGTACCTTTACAGCGCAAATTTTTGAATTATTTGACTTCAAATTTCTGGAGTATATGCGATTTATTTATACATAAATAAAATCATTTTTCTGTGAGATGACTCATGGGTACAAAGGGCAGAAGTCGAGCACCGTTCCGCGAAGTATTACTTTGCTCTGTTTGGTAGGGGTATCCAAAGACTCCGCGCTGATCTGGAATTCTATAGCGTATACATCCTTTCTATTTGATTTCTGGAATATTCATACGTTTCCAGAGTTTCTTAAAGAACCAGATCGCTCTCGTCCATTCACCCATTCGTGGGTCGAGAGACCCTTCGCAACTCCAGAGTAAGGCCCTCTAAGTATTTGTATTCTCATACAGGCTCATGTCTTATGTTGTAAATTCCATGAAAACGCATGGACAACACCATTACTTAGGATTGTGTTTTCAGAAGAAAGTAGCAGTTTTTTATACGAAATATTGAGTTAATAACAAATATTATCTGTTCCTGACATATGCTTCAAAGACATTCGTGTAGTGCCTTAGTTTATCCTATGCGGTAATAATCGTAGAATTATTGTTTCTTTATTGAATAAATACAAAATATCTATAAATATTTTTTACTGCCATTTCCTTCATTTTGTCTACCGGATTATGGCCATTTTGTCAACCGTATATTGCTGCATTATTGTAATATTTTAAACTGCGAGCATGCACATTCACTAACACGTTATTCGCTATGTTGCTGTAGATGCGTTTTCACGGAACGTGCATAAGCCGAGTTTGGACAAAAACGGCGGCACGAGTTTTTGCCCTATTCTCTTTCGGAATCTCGCTTCCCCCTCCCCCCCCCCTCCTCGTTGTATGACGTATGTCAAAGCGACAAGTGAAGGTGTTGATCCACATTCGCAGGAGGCCTTGGTGCACGAAGCACGAAGCAGTATGTGGCGGAACGGCGGAAAGGAATGGACAAGATAGAAGAAACATTCGGAAGTAGAGTAGAACAGTTGTCGACGATTTTTCCACAAAAAAAAAAAAAAAAAACTTCCGTCAGAAACAAACCTTCTTTTGCGACATGGGTCCATTGACTCTAAAATCGGTCGTAGTGTCAAAACATCAAGAGGGGAAGTGACCCAGTTGGTGCTTTGATACCTAAGGTTCTTCTACAACAGCATTATTAAGTATTAATCTTAGTTCATGGTGCTCTTATTTTATTCATTAATCTACATAACGTTTCGGGGAGATGTTTTCCCCATCTTCAGATGTTTTAGGCTTCACGTGTTATGATGAGGTGTTGTTCCGCGATTTATCTAACTGAATGTTTGAACATATGTCTTTTTAGCAATATAATGTATGCAATGGCACTCACATGAAGGACATGTGACGAAATCATCAAAAAGAAGCCTAAAACATCTGTAGTTTGTTGTAGTTTCGGTACAGTGAATCTATGAACGGGATTCTGAAGAATTATTAGATAATGGAAGTATATTTTACGCACAAATGTAGGCGACTGCACAAAACGCTCTGGTTGGTCGCGTAAGAAAATGCACCCTGCATTAACCCCGATCTCTCAACTTCCTGAATGCAACGCGGATGAGGTAATCGCTTCCTCCACTTCGCTGAGGATAATATGTGGGGTGCAGCGCGGCCTTGAGAGGATATTATGATGCGTACACTTACCTCTTCAGCGGCAATTGGAAGCAGAAGATGAGGAGAATTGCGTTTGGTGGCGTGACGCCTCTCGCGTGCAGAGTGCGGAAGCAACGCGAGACGAAGACGGACGCTGCCACCAGAGAAATCGGAACGAATGGAAGAAACTACAGAAACGAGACTCTAGATCTAGACAAATGATCGGATACTTAGCAGTAAATGTTTATAATAATGTTAATTAACTGATTAGAAAATGCGGTACATTTAAAAAAATCAAAGTTTATATTATATAGTAGAACATTAACTGATTACAAAAATAACATTTTAAATGCCAAAAATTCGTAATTTTCTTTTATCGGGGCTTTACGGCACGCCGACATCGAGGCCATTAGAGCTCGAAAATTTTTGTACAGGTAGGGAAAATTCAGTTACGCACTAAGGAGAGCCAACACGACTCTCCCCGCGTGTGGGAGTCGCCGAATGACTCAACCAAACCCACTAAAACACTCCTAACAAACGATATATCCAAACAAAAAGGCGAAAAAAGAGGGACAGTAGTTTCCTAAAACATTATAAAAACTGAAAACAATGAAAAACCGAAATTCGTAAACTTGCTCATTTTAAAACTCGAGAACGTGGAATATCTAGAATTATTTGAACCTTTTTTATTGTTCGTATCGATGCCCCCATCGGGGAGCGGGGGGTCCCAAATTATCCTCTTTACGGCCTTTTCAATTTTGAACTCATTGGACTTATCTTGAGGTCAGGTCCCATAAACAAAGTTTCACTTATTTCACATTCGACTGTCAACAAATACAAAAAAGGAAAAAAAAATCATACTGCATTTTCAAATATTTGCATATTTTTCACATTTATTTAATGTTTTATTTCTGTGATGTGGCGATGTTCAGGTCATGAGACCTGCTCTTGAAATGCCTAGCCACTTAAAATGAGTAGTACTGCATTGCCACGGAATCTAAAATACTGAACCGACACTAGTCCTCATCCAGTCGAGTGGGGCATCAAGTCGTGCGTAGGGAGTGAAGATGATCTCTCCTTTCGGATTAACGTGTATTGTGAAATGTCAGGAACGCGATTATGCTTCGGTTCACTGCATACGTATATGCTTTGTTACAACGATCCAAGTGACAAACGCCGCTTTCTGTCTCAACCTGACTGACCCAACAGCGTGTTTTAACGTAGGAACTATTTTTAAACAGATTATTTGACTATTTTGGATGGGTCTTGGATGGGATAGTTGTCACAAAAAACTAGAGCCCAATCCAAGCAACATATTGATATAATTTGCTCTTTTTTCCTTCAAAAAAAAAAAAAGCACCCAAAGAGAGATGTAATTAATGAAGTAAAAGTTTCTACATATCTATTGCGAAATTACCACTTAGTGGAGCAATCGTTTAAATTCTAAGCTATTCATTAAGTGCAGCATATTTAATAAAATTTCAATTTAAACAAACTACAAGAAACAAAAATGAGCTTGAAAATGAATATCGCAAGTCGACTGTTGGACAGCAGATATGCATTATTTATTGCGCGAGATACATATAACTCTTGCAGTGAAACTGACACCAATGGAAATTCGCAGTGTTAAGTCACTTTTACATCGAGAGAAAGGCGGAATTGATTATTATGACACGCCGCGTGCATTCGACGTATCCGCTGCTGCAGCAGTCAGCGAAACTAATAGACTGCAGGTTTATCCTGCGCCGCTGATATTTATATCCACGCATTCAGAATATAAGAGAACATCCTACATTATGAGGCATTATGCATCAGTTTCATATGACGCAATAAAGGAAATTTAATAACTAATCGTAGCAAAGTAGTGTCTTAACATTTCAGAATTATTATGTTTGATAATAACAGCCTCTGTATTTATATACAACAATTTTATAACGCTTCTTCGAATATTATTTCAAACCATACTAAAACAATAATGTACATTATATCTAAGTACTTAGTTTTCCAGTATATTTTTAATCACGCATTCAATACCATGCACGTATTTTCTTTAATGCACACAATTCATTTTCATTAACTCAAAAAAATGAAATCAACTGACGCTATTCAAATTTGTTTTTTTGGGTGTGTGTGTGGGGGAGGAGAAGGGGGCAGACTACACGCCATTAAATTCGATTACAATTCATGAGAGAACAATCCAAGTAATTTTTGTTGTTTATTTAATGCTCTTAATTAGTTAAGAAACGGTAAATTAGTAATGTTATACACTTAAAAATTTGTAAACGAGACACATACAAAAAAAAATAATAATAATAACTGACGTTTTTGGAGAGGGGACTAGGACCCTTAATCTAGATACGTGCCTGAAACCAAAATATAAAAATATTTCTCCTTTTTTTATTTTCGTCAATAGTATTGGAGCTCTGTACGAATATTTACCCCCGACCCCCCGTCGAGGAGACTTATTACAAAAAAAATTGTATCTAAAACACACAAAGAAATCAAACACATCATAATTTCAAGTGGATTCTATGAAGCGATAAAACGATTCTTAAATCACGCAATCGTTTGAAAATAAATATTCAGTGACGCTACTTCCTAGTAATAAAACTGTTATTTCAATATACGAGATTGCTATAAGTTTCATTCACAATTGTACATGGGTCTTCAATCAGGAAGCGAATACCTTCTTTGTCATTTCACGCTTTCAGCGACAGGCATTTGCATGACGTGTCTCCTATTACTAGAATTTCAATTACGCGTTGTGTAGAAGACCACTTTGTGCTCTCTGCTCCAAACGACAGTTAACGAACGCATGTGACACGCCCAGTGAAACAGACGTTCTCGCGTCTTTGTGCCCTGGGCTTCGTGTGTAAAAGGGGCACGTAAAATATTTTATCACTTCCGTCAACTTCAAGTTTCTACAAAAACAAATCACATCGCTTTTTTTAAAAAAAGGGAATGAAAAGTAGTAAAAATTAGAGATAAAAATTCGTTTAAGTTTTTATTGCTTTAATATTTAAATGATGAATTTACACATTGGAGATGTTATAACAAAATTATTAATTCATTCATTGAAAACCAATTATAAGTCTTTTAGATTTAAAAACTTTTCGGAGTCCGCTCGGTCACTGCGTAATATCTGCTCTGTCTAACAAGAAATCGTTCGATCTTAACATTTATTCTAGAAGTTTAATATACCAAATTGACAATAGATTAACAACAGAATAGAACTTCCGCGAGGTCCAAACAGAATCATGTATATACTTCAAGTCATGTAACTTTCACTAAAATTATGCAATATGGCTGCACAACGCTAATTGTCAAAAAACTAGGAATTTAAGTAATATTCAAATAAATATTAATAATAGGCACAAAAGCGACTATTTGTTGTAAAGAAATACAATTTAATAACACAAACTAAGACACAAGGTAATATTCGTTCCACACGCAGAAGGAAGAGAATAGCGCCACAAGAGCAAAAGTGCATTGAATTAGAATCAGAGGTTGGCGACGGATTTACGTTTAGGTGCTGCCAACATAACACGAGATACAGATATCATTACTCTTGTGGACGATGGCGAAGTAAATTTATTGTCGAGTGAGGACTGCCTTTGAGGACAACAAAGTATTTTACGGCGATTAATATACAATTAACTAAGAAACACGTTAAGTGCGTAGTTTCCGTTTATGATGGTTTCTTCTTAAGTTAAATTTATTGAAGCAAAGAAACATAACACAACGCATCGGGTAGAAGAAGTTCCTTCCTTTATCTGAAATTTCCGAAGCACTTCGAAAGCACCAAAGGCGACTGCGCGGCCGAGACCAATGCGATTCCCGACTAAGAATGTCACAGAGAGATTTATTCCCGAGTGCGGCGTCGGAGCTCACAAACACGTTTCACGACGCACCTACGAAAGATGACTCCAAATTAAAGGGGGGGGGGGAAAAACCCCCCTCGGACTTTCTTCCCTTCACCCTTCTTTTATAATTCAGAGGAGACGAAAACGACAAGTTCGCCTACAGAAATATTAATTAGACGCAAAGATATTAATTAGACGCGAATTCGAGGAAATATATATTTTACTCTCTCAATTAAAAATCTCTCTCAAGAATCCTGAAGTGAAAATAAATAAATAAATAATTTAAGACTTACGGCCTTATTAAGGACGAATATCATTTTTCATTATGTGCTTCTAGAAACACAACGTTTCGACTTGAGGTTTAAGTCGTCGACAGACGAAATAAGAAACCTAACAGAAGAATTGAACATGACATGAAACGTAAAAAAAAAGTGTTTTAAAATGAAAAAAACAACAACAACAAATTATGATACAGAGAAGGAGAAATCACTCAAATATAATATCGTATTGTAAAGACTCGACAAATTTTGTCAGAGCGTTTATTTATTTATTTGTTTATTGTGGTTACATATAGGACGTTAATAGTAGTACAATTCCGAAACATCCTTTCTAAATTAGCGTCAATTAAAAAACATGTCATAATTAAAGTTAATATCTCCAATAGTAATCTGTGTACGATGAATGAGTCTCTCCAAAAACCTTTTCACGCATTATATGTAAAGTAGCAAAAGAATTCCGGAAATTGGGGATTTTTTGGAGATTTGAATTCGGAGCAATGATCAAAACGGTCATTTCTGTCAAACTCTCGGGATCGAAAATTTTCACGATTTCCATTCTTCCTCCACACTGCGCATATGAGAAAGCAAAAAACGTACGGCAGGCCACGTTTTTATTACGTCCACAGAATAACTCTTATCCACGCGATACGTGAGAGCACGTGTAGTGGAAACGTTGTATGACGTAATCACACGGAGAGGGAAGAGAAGGCTGGAAATGAGAATCCTTCAGGAGGTAATCACATAGAATAGGAAGGTTAGAAGAAGATGGACAGTGCAGGAAACACCAGAACACGTAATACGGGGACTGTCCTTTGTAGGGCAATGAACGGGCAAAATACGTTGAAACACTACAGCATTTAGGACAAGAACCGACAAAAGATATGAGCAAATTAATTCGAGAACGTGTGGACTACCGCAAAATAGGTCTATTGCGAAGTGCATGTCATGCGATATAAGAGAGGAACGATGAACAAGAACAACGGAGAAAAGCAAATAAATCGTATAATAAAAGTAAAGAGAAGATCAATTGGTTGTATGATGTAAAAGACCCTACGATGTAAGTGTCGTTTAATAAAATGTCGAAAGATGATGTTCTCCCGCGGCAAAAATAAATAAATGAAATGTAATGGCAATCACAAGAAAATATTAGACTAATTATTGCTCGCTGGTTGGAAGGATGTCTGTAGATGTGAAGGCGTGTAGTGAAATGGTAGTGAGTTTTCGAGGAGGATATGAGCAGCGTTGGTGTTGTGATTGGTATTATGAGATGACACGAACAGAGAAATCCTATTTCAGAATTGGTAGCTCTGAAGAAGATATAAAATATATTGGAACGTTGGCATAACAAAAAAAAATGTTTTACTTGGTCTAAACGCAGGATACTCTTATTTGCGCAATATGATCAACGAAAATATAATGGAGATGAAGGTGGGAGCAGCACTTGAAATTAGTCAAATCACGGGGGGAGGGGGGTATAGTAGTCTTGTCAGTGTTTATATAACGCTAGTACGCTTGCGTCGCGAAGCTGCGGTGAAGCTAGTCCCGTGATCATGCGCCTTTACGTACCAGAATTCTTTCCAACGCTTCGACGATGGCGCCAACAGCCAGGTTGGATTTCGCAACTATTTAAATTCGCAGACTTTCCCGAAAAGACTCTAAAAATAAGACAGACAGGATAACAAAGGCACCCAGGAGGAAAAACTGCCTACTACGCAGGTGTCTGAGGTTTAACACAACGATTATGAGGTCGCACCGAGCCGAAAGGGGAAAAGAATCCCCGTCGCGCAGCGTCTGCTGGATTTTTACTCGGGTAGTTAAAGGCTAATTTCTAGTCTTGAAGAACGAGAAAACGTTCCTAGAATGTTCACTATTCTCGAATTTTAAATCCTAGCTTCGTAGAAGTTTATAGAAGAAATATCTTCAAGAATCGAAGTTAGAAAGGAAACTAATTTTTTGTTAGAATCGGAAAAAGGAAAAATATTTAATAATGGGAATTGAATAAAATAAAAAACTTTTTAACTGCAATACAAGAATAATAACATTACAAAATATTGTATGACGTACAGTTAATTTCTTAACAACATATTATTATTATTATTATTATTATTATTGAAATTTTCATTGTTGTTGCGTTAGGGTTCGTCAACAACCGGAACAGTAAGAGTCCTCAGATGTCTTGAAGAAAATGACAACAAAAGCAAATAAGGAAAAGTTAAAGTTCTGGAAATACTAAATCCTTTTCTAACAAACGAAAAGGAACCACGAGAGGAACCAAGAAGAAAAGAAGAAAGAAGAGAAGGATGTACATTTAAAGCAAATCCCGAGAACGTGTCGTTTAATTTCCGAGATTGTAGATAGATTTGCAGCCAGACCAATGTTTCTCCATATTCTGGTGCAATCAGTCATTAGGTTACGTTAGGTGGTAGCGTTCTCGCTCTTCACCAAGTCCTCCCGGGTTCTAATCCCTGTGGGACCAGAACAATTTGTGGCTTTTCACATGAATGTCTCAGTTCAATATAGAGCTGTGACTACTGTAAAGCGAAATCTCCTTCCTCTATCCACCTCTTCCTAGTGTCAATAACTCTCAACTATTTACCACTTAGCGATGAGTGAGGGAACAATGTCATTAGCTGACCATTCCTGCTGCATTATTTAACAGAGGGATTTTGATAAGTAAACTCTGAGTTAACTATTGATTGACATTTTTATCAGTTCTCCTTTGTGTAGAGTTAGTTGCTTTCACACAAAGGGTAGGGGAGAAGATTCAAACGCGCAACATCTCTACGTAGCAGCAAAGGGAGAAAAGTATTCGAAATAGCATTTCAATCCATATTTCATCATTTCATACGCAAAATTCATTTAGAAGAATAAAGTTATTTGGTATTACTGTTTCAAACATTGTTTCGCTAAAACATCACATATAAATTTATATATAGCAAAAAATCAGCTGCTATATACATAAATTAACATATTCTATACAGTTCATCTACATCGAAGATAAAGTGAATCCCGAGATTACGTGGACGCAAAGCGGGTTCCATCATCGCCATTTTGAACGGGATTCTAATGACCACGAATCTACACTAATAAAATATAATAATAATTATTATTATCTCATACAGAAATCGCTCCAACTTGAGTGTTATCTACTTTCTGCACTATGATAGTGTAAATAATAATTCAATGAAAATGAATGGCCATGTGAAGTTCGAGTGTAGTGAATAGAAATTCAGAACTACGTGACTTCTTATTTCGATACGGCACAACATTGGCTTTGGCAGTCAACATGTGCACTCTGTTTATGTTGATTTCTCCTCCAATAAATAAGTGCAATATAAATTGAATTACTTCGAATGTCTGTTACATGGAAATCGGAAACAATAATCACCGAAATTATTTAAAATTTGAAAGGATACTTCTTAAGAGTTATTGGAATTAAAATCCAAAACACGATTGAATTGGAAAAACCATTAAAATTGGCTACGAGTCCGTAGATGTGAATCTTCACTCGCTTCACTCTGTCGACTGGAGACTTCTACTTAACGACTCCCCCAGTGTTCGAGGCGCACATTCACTACGAGACACGAATCGTAGAAGCGAAATTGTAAAAAGGCTGCGAAGAACATTGTTTTCAAGAACATAAACCTCAGACGAAAACCAAAGGTTTCCGACGTCTTAACAATACGCTTTTTTAAATTAAGAATTCTGTATACAGATTTTTACCTTCCGCCTGGAACTGAAAACAATTTAATAAATTTATTGTAAAAAATACAGTACAAACTGCGTATGACCACGTGGAAGACATTATAAACTAATTTACTCTCCGGAAACAAGCAAGGGACCATCACATCAATTCCGATCAAGGGCCCTAAGGCAGAGGCGGATTCAAAAAAAATCAGCAAAAGTTCCTAGATAAGATAAAAAGTTAGCTGCGAGTTATAATACATATATAATGTCAATATGTTTGTAATTTAACGCAAAAAATTTACATGTACAAGTTATTATCGAACTATAGGTTACTCTGAGATAGTGTTTAAAGATCATAAGAATTGAAATAACACTAAATTCACGATGTATTGTTACAATAAACACTTTGCCCCTAGACAAAGCCTTGAGAACCTGTATAAGAAATCCGCCTCTACTCGAAGGAAAAACGGAGAAAAACCCGGGCCAGGATGGGGCTACAGAATTAATGTACACAACTGTGCCAAAGTTGAGTACACATAAAAATAAATTAATATGAGCCATACGGCAACACAATCATGCAAGAAAATAGATTTTGAAATTGTTATAAGTTATTTAAAAAGTGCTACAGCAATGGCGTGATAAAGTACAAGACGGAATTATGTACATTGTTGCACACAATACTTAAAACCGGGAGAATTTTTGTGGGTCTTTATTGTGGTTTTATGGTTTTTGGAAACTCTAACAACGGTAAAAACTTAATACCTCGTAAGTAGAGATATATGGAAACTAAAATATGAATTAAGAATATTCTCGAAAAATCTTGAGCTACGCCGGGCAAATTGAGCAAAAAAAAAAAAATCTAGTGGCAATGTTTTAATATACCCACTAGAATAAAAAATATATCGATTCTCAGTGAAAATTTTTCTTTAAATGTTCATATAAATTTTGTAAGTTTGTTTACATTTGCGAAAAAATATTTTTTTTGTTTTACTTGTGAATAGTTTAAAAAATGTGAATGTCAAGTAATGATTGTTTTAAGTTTCTCTTCAAGTCCCGGGCAATGGCGAGTACTGCTCTGCTAATCATTTTTTATAAATCATTAGATAATTAGAGAATTATTCCCCGTGTAAATCCCGAACCATACGAAAATCATAATACATTTGCGGAAATTGACTCTCCAGATTACCACCGAATCCAGCAAACAACGGTAGTTGGAAGAATACACTGTTTCTAAGACTTATCGCGTCCCGGCACAAATCGATCTGTTCGACAGATGCCGAAGAACTCCATTACTACAGGGATGATCAAAATGTTCCGCGGTGAGAGTTTCCGGTAGAGGGCATCGAACTCAAAACTGATACAAAATAAAGCGATATTTTTGACGGAGCGGAAACCGAAAAAGACTGAAAAGTAACATTAATATATGTTGTAGTATTTGTAAATGAGAAATGTAGCTTAGTATCATTGAAGCATATCTACATGGAGCGATAGATAACTGGAGCACTGACCGTCGTCGAATTAATGAAGGGCTCAATTCAATCTGTCTACTCGCCATAAGAATTCACGTTTTTTAACGTGGCTTTGTCGAAAAGAGTGTAAGTTTTCTAAAACCTCGGATATTATTTTATTTTCCATTTCTGCGAGAAATATTCGAAAATGGAAGTATTGTTCCAAGATTCCCTGCAGAGAGCCCAAACTCAGAACACGCATTTCAAAAACAATCCTCCCCTTCACGACATAGAAGTTACGTCTTGCGCAGCGATAAGGAAGAGTTCGGGGTTGAGTTCGATCTGTACCCAAATGAGGAATGCGATCTTCAGAACCTGAATCCCTTTTGACCGCGGAGGGATGAAAGAGAGAACGAAACTATTTTATACGGGATAGGTCGGTTGATCCGAGGACGATTAAGAGGGGTTCTGCTTCACACGATTTACATATTTCTTTCACACATTTATTCCCTTTCGAATGTCAGACTGGGAATTGCATTAAGTTACGTTTAAGAAGAGCAGAATTCGTCGGTTCTTTAGAGAAACCAAAATGACTTCCCTTTGCGGCTCGAGGAATGAGAAAACTTTACCGGGAATTTTAATTTCCAAGAATGTAATCCGAAACCAAAGAGAGTGAGTAACGCAGACCGAAAAATCGGAGTCATTGAGGTGTATCCAAAAAAAGAAAAAAAAGTGTATTAGGAACTGGTATAATTTAGGAATTATTTTAAAAGCCAAAAATTGAAATGGAAGTACATATCAGTGGTTAGAGAAATAGTGCACTTTACCTGCCCGTAAATAATAAACTCAAATTCCAGAGAAAAGCGACGATTCACGACGTCGCCACACAACAACTTCAAAAGTCGTCCTCCTCCTCGAGAAGGACTCGTCTCTTAAAGAAATCATCACAAAATATTTTACGTGAATCCACAATCTCCTAATGCGTTACATTAACAAAATAACAGATCCCGGACAAGAAAACTAAAATCCGCATATTTTCGAGCTTAAACGTCGGTCATATTCCTATGCGCGAAATACGTTTGACCATAGCGAGTAATGATATAAGTTCAATAACGTAATATTGCATGTTTATTGATATAATAACATCGGATGGGTTATTATTCAAAACATTGATTTTCAATCTAAGTTACACGGATACTTCACTCAATTGGTAACAAAAATTAAAGCACAAGTACATTTAAAAAAAACGTCGCGAAATACACGACACTGGCTATCAGTGACTAATCAGTTGAATTTAAAAAAATCGATGACAAACGTGCGCACCTCATTTCTGGTAAACTGGATGGGGAAGAAAACCCCACATGGACGCCCTTCAAACTACGACAAATCCGGGAAAATTAGGACGGATGGCAACTCTACGTGAACCTAACGCAGGGCAGCAATTGAGAAAGAAAATAAATCTCTAATTTAGTGTTATTTTAATAGTTGCTATTTATAAATAAAAAGTATTTTCCGAATAATGTACACTTTATAATAATACGTAGTAGTGAAATAAGTTTTCTGTACTTTATTAAATACAAATTTGTTATTGCGTTAATATTATAACTTGCAGCTAACTACTTTTATTCCTATCTAAAGTGTGCGCTCAATTGGAAATTTCGCTTCTGCCTTAAGGCCGTTGATCGGAATTGATGGGATGGTCCTTTGCTTGCTTCCTTCCGGAGAGTAAAATAGTTTATTATCCTCCACGTGGTCATACGCAGTTTGTAACTGTTTTTTGACAATAAATTTAATATTAGTATTAAATAAATATTGAAAAACGATCCATTCGTACAACGCGTTGTCGATGACTGGTGTAATACACGCTGCTGCGCGAGACGAGGGTTAGCTCTTGTGGTCGCGTCTGTAGCTCCAGAGAACAGAATCGTCGCTAGCGTCTCGAAGCGACGGAGACGAAACCGAAGACGCCAGCAGCTGGCGCGACCTACCTCCCCCTTCCCCCTTCCAGGCGTTGCGACTGCCCGAGTTCCCACGCCTCGAAGGGATGACACGTGGCAACAGAATCTCCATCCACCCGAGGCGACGGACAGACAGCTTCCGATCCATATTCCCTGGTTCGGTTGCTAAATAGCAGTGTCCACAAATGCACAAGAAGTCGTGACAGGTTTATGGCCAATAGATTTGCATAAACAGGAAAAGTACAGAAGATTATTAAAAAAGAAGGGGCAAATGGAAGTAAATGGAGTTAGAAGGAAGGAACGGAAGAAAATAATTAACGAATGAGTTGATAGTGGGGGGGNAGAGGGATTTACGAATATATATATATATATATATATATATATATATATATATATATATATATATATATATATATATATAAACGACGTAAGATACCGAGACAAGAATATAAAATTGGTTTATGCCAAACCAATATCTGATTGAATTCATTACTGGACATGGTAATTTCGACACCTGTTTATAGAGAATCGGAAAAGACGAGAAGGGGATGTGCATTTGTAGACAAGGGGATGAGACAGAAGAACACGTACTATGCGATTGTACACTGTATGGTCTGGAGAGAGGGAGGTTTTTGGGTGAGCTGCGGAAGATCCAAATGAACAATTTAAGAGAAAAATACAAATACGGTAGAGAAAATACGGGAAGAGATGCATAACCACGTGTACCCAGGAAAGACATTGTAGAAGACGGGTTAAAATAAATTGTGAGAGAATAATTGAGTTTTGCACAATAGTGTATTAAATAAAGTAAGATTTAAATAAATTGAAAAAAAAATATCCAAATTCCAATCCAGACTCATGCACTGATTGCATTTGGCATTGGGTATTTGCCCAAACTCGGTCAAGTATAGACGAGTTATTTGTCTGGATGTCCACGACGCTGACATCCCTTAGTCGGTCGTTAGTCGCACATCCGGTGGCTGAGGGGCTAGCGTGCTCGCTCACCACCGTCACTTCCTGGTTCAATTAACGCTACCGCACGGGGTGGCTCAGGTGGTAGTGTTGGCGCTCATCACCAAGTCATCCCGGGTTCGTTTCCCCGTGGCGCCAGAAATAATTTGTAGCTTATCACGTGAATGTCCCAGTTCATATAGCTGTGACTACTAAAAAGCAAACATTCCTTCCTCTATCCATCTCCTGCTATTATCAATAACTCTAAATATTACTAACTACTTTTACTAACCCCTCCACGTGGGCCAAGTTGTTGGTAAACCCAGTTAAGCGGCCCACCTATACTTCTACAATTCTACCCTCCTACCTCCTATCGCTCCATGTATATAAAAGCTTCAATAGCACTTTGCTACATATCCTCCCATTTACAATAACACTGCAAAATAAGGAAAATATTATTCGCGCGTACCGTACGCGTGTTTGGCTTCTAGAAGGGCGGCGCGCGATCCAGACTTGTTATTTAAACCTATACTTTTGACTTTTTTATTCTATAATTTTGTTCATAACATTGGACAACATTTTCTAAGGATTAGAATAACGAAACAGTTTTAAGATTTCTAGAACTACATCAAATGAATCCTCGCATGCGGGCAAATGAATTATCGACATCCACCAGCGTCTTGTTTGCCGAGGTATTTTTCTAACTTTATATTTACGCAACATGTTAATTAATAACGTAAATTAAAGAAGAAAAGAAATGTGCTGCTTCCCCTCTCAACACGTCCTTCATTGGTACAAGCAAACATATTTGGCATGATTGAGTTACTTGCTTGTCAAGTCCATGCGTGGATGGGATGGTGAATACGTCGAATATTTCGCCAAATGCAGCGAATACGCTACACAAATACCGCGACGCCGAGTGAAGTGCTGCTTTGTTAGCGTGAAAATACTGTGATTTTATTTTTAACTTCGTAAATTAGGGTGTTGCAGAAATAAGTCCAGATGAAATGATTGGCAATCATACTTTGAAAGAAGATGGCGATCAATTCACGAAGAGCCCGGTTCTCGCAAACAAAGCATCTCACAAGTGCTTTCTCGCGTGTTAAGTTTAATATTGTTTATAAAAATGCGTTGAAATATTAACGTTATCATAGTTCTTTAGAACTAACTTCTCGAAAATACAATTGGTCCATGTGAAGAAGTCAGTGCCGCCGGGACGGGACGGATGGTGTAGTTTTCCCCGAGTTCCAAGAAATATGAATTGAATAACATTTTAAAATACCAAACGAATCAAAATTGATGTCGTAAAAAGATTAAATAATTTTCAACTTAGAGGAGGTGCCCTACAAAAAGTTTAAATTTTTGTTAACAGTCGATCAATTACTGTCGTTACTTGTTTATTTGTAGTACCAGCTGAAAGTTTAATTTCGTTTGCGTGACACAAAAGAAGTACCTACTTATCTGCATCTTATGCATTAGTGTATCTTAATGTCTGTTTTACGTGCGACAGACCGACAAAGTGTGTACGCGAGAGATTGTGGAACTATTCTCGAGCGTTTATTTACTACGTTGACACGCCGATTGGAAAGGATGCAAGTGTTTGAAGAATGAGGGATTTGGGGGGTGGGGGTCCAAATTTGAAATCTGCTCAGGGTCCCCTAAAACATGCCGGCGGCCCAGCTCGTAACACAAGTACAACCATAGTTCAATCCAAAAGAGAGGTCAACATCGCGAAACATGAAAAAAAACAAAAAACAAACAAACAAGCAAGGATCTCGAAAGCGTGGGAAGATAATAAAAGGATTTAATCCCCGGAAGCAGTAATTCGAAGCATCGCTCGCAGGGATTATTCAAAAGCAACTTTGTCGTGTGGAGAAGAACAAAACAACAGGGAAGGAACGACGCTACACGAACCATAAAAGAGCAGCGTAATATCACGAAAATTACAAAATTTATCGTCAAAACAGCAGTTACACGCGGAGGACAATATTTAAACTAATCTACTCTCCGAAAGGGATTTACAATTATTACGTGTATAAAATGAGAATAAAAAATAGAACCAGCAATAACTAAATTGTATATAAAATTAATGTCTGACTAAATAGATTAAGAACGTTTCTATTTATTTGTCTCTCAATATTAAAGAAGTAATTAGAAAGAAATATATTCAAACTTAATAACGTATTGGACACACGTAAAATTATGATTGTGTGTCAGCTTATAATAGCTCGAGTGAATACAGTTCTCCATGTTATGCAAGCGAAATAGCAAAGACCCACGCAAGGTAGGTATTTTTCCTTTTGTGAAAAAAAAAGAACAAAATTGCGAAAGACATTATTTAATGTTGAATCCCATTTAATGTTGAAGTGATACACGTAGATAGAAATAGAGAAAAATTAAATTTCATCATTAAATAATTCCTTTTTCATTAAATTTAATCATATTTCGGTAAAACTCTAGATAGTATATATAACTCTACATATTAAAAAAATTATTTATAAGAATAAGTGTATTTTCCTCACTTCTATACTTCTTCGTTATTAAGGAAACTCCACAAACTTGTGATATCTTTCGAAGAGATCACACTATTTAGTTTTATCATAATACTAATAATAATAATAAAGATTTTCATTGAGGGACAAGAATCCTCCAGACACGAAACTTGGCAGAAAGTTAGGTTTCGGTTGTCACTTTAAAGGGGAAAGAAAACTGAACACTGGACCCCTCCAGGGGGAGGGGGGAAAGGGGACCAAAGGGAACCGCAAAAATGTTTTTTGTAAATATTAAAGAAACTACGCAAGATATCAAGAAAAGTAAAAAAAATGTAGCTGACAAAATTTGCAAGAAATTGAAAAAGAATATTTTGCGTATTTATGAGTGAAACTCAAAAACGAACATTGTACGTGCTCTCGATGTTTGAAGAATAATCCAGTTGTAATTTACAGTTGCAATATATCGTTTATTAGTTAGCAAATCTTCGTATTTTGTCTTGAAATACAATATATATATATATATATATATATATATATATATATATATATATATATATATATATATATATATATATATAT
>NNCF01132629.1:199986-270708 GCA_002313205.1 Laupala kohalensis | reverse complement strand
ATTATTATTATTATTATTATTATTATTATCATCCGCATCTTAGGGTTTTACGGCTCGCCAACAACCAAGCCATTAGAGCCAATTAACGTTCTACGGAAAGATACCAGAGTGAAATTTTGTCTCCAGATGAGGAGGCATTTTCTCGACATCTTTTTTATCCCCTTTTCTCCCAACTATGCTATATTCCTTCTTTTCTATCTTCTTATTTTGCTGCAGCTTTTCAATAATCTTCTAGAGTTCATATGATCGTTTGTAAGAGATAATTAAGTTATGTATTATTTTGTTCCATGTATGTATTATTTTGTTCCATACATAATTAAGTTATGTATGGTTTCGAACCAATATCAAACATTTAATAATTAATTTTATTGCAGCTCGCAGTGAACATGGCTATCACGTTTTAGTAAACCTGACCTCACCTAACTCCATTTATTGCAAGAACAAAAGGAAAAGCAACTGGATAACTATTTCTTTCCTTCTTCTGATGCGGAGTAATTTGATGTTCTTGTTAGTAACGCACTGAATCAGAATAGGAGAAAGATGGTTGCTTAAATTAATAGTAGAGTAAAGCAACACCTTCTTGTCCAATTTTCGAAATGAGATTCAAACGAATGCGTTCACCCCGATGATCAAGAAGAAACCATGGAGCCAAGTGATATTTAAAGGAGAGCAGTGCGCTTCGTATTTTTAACCCACTCCAAGCAACTGCGGCTGGTAGCCGTCTACTTTCTTTTTCTCCTATTCGTAATCGAAAACGCGTGTAATCTGTTTTGTCCATCAACGTTTGAATCGAACTCACGTGAAACTCTGAGCCTGAAGGCAGAATGAACGTCCGTCAAGCGTACACAAGCATTTACGAAATATTCAAAAACGTTATCTATTCTAATTAATCATGTTACGTCGAATGAAAACCTGTTACCTGGCGGTGAGGTTCACCGCAATCTAAGAGATTTCTATGTTATCTATTCTGTTTGTTCCAAAATAACTTCGAATCATTAATTATACCTTTAAAATTGAAACATTATATTTGAACAACGGTCTCTGGTTCTCTTAGTTAAGCGGCTGTTTTCTTGAATACCTTTCTCAAACGTATAGCAAATTTCGTTCGGTTACTTTTCCTATATTACATTTCTAACACGGGCTATCTTTTTTCTTACCAATATCAATGAGAATTAGATAAGAATTCGTTAAAAAGTAGTCCGTTCAGAGCTTTAAGAAGGTTTTATTGAAAAATTAGCCCCAATTAACTCCCCTCCAAATTTCGACGCATTCGACAACTCTAAATGAACAAATAAAAGAAAACCTTGTTACAGTTCTGTGCCGTTCGCATTTTGCACACGGGAACCCGGTGACGTCAGAAGGAATCATTCTTCAACGTCCACCAGGATGACTTCCAGACCAATTCAGTCTTTTGCTATAAAATGTTTGCCGGGTAAAAGCCGCTGGAGCGAGATTCTGGCTTCATCTCATGCTTCTCATAGCGAGGCAAATAAATGGAGGAGCTCTACCTTCCCTTCTCCCGTGCTCGTTCATCCCGTCGCGGACCCTACGCAATGCCCTTCACGAATCATTACTTTCAATAGACGGGAAAACAACGGATCTAATATTTAGTTTCTAATATACAAGAAAAAACATGATTGATGTTTAATGATCAGGGTTAGGAATTTTAGGTGCAGATTTCATATGAAAAAGGGTGGGGAATGTAAAGGTGCTGTTTTACTCAACTAATAAATAAGAAACCATCTTGCTCCCGGTCTGGTTCATTGAGTTACGAACAAGTCCATCAAATCATTTCTCATCATGAAGAAGGAAAGAAATCCCATTGGTCTTCCTTTTCGACATGATTCGCTTCCAATTGTTTAATAGTTGCAGTCAGGTGTCCGCGCTTTCCGAAAATATATATCTCACAATTTCTATATTCACTGCATGCTGAGATAACATTAATTAAAATAAATTAGTTGATATTGAATCGAAAACATGTCTCTGTAGAATGAATTTCGTCATGTCTCTTGTAAGTGAAAAAAATGCGTTGCAGGAGATTATTGAAAAGCTACAATGAAAGGGGAGAAAAGGGAACTATGGGGTACCCCCCAAAAGGAAAAAAAGTCTTGTTTCTCATCAAGAGTCAAATTTCCACACTGCTTCTTCCCGCAGAGCTTTATTTTACCCGCAGAAAAAAAACGTACGGTAAAAAAATGCTAACCCTGTTAGTAATATATGAATTAACCACGATGCAAATAATGTTGTTTGGTATTTTACATGCTACATACATGGACACGGAAATTTTCAGGTTTCACGAAGTCAATATTTAAGTCAATGATAAAATAATCAGAAAGGAAGAAATTGTTGTACTTTTGAAAATTTGCGATAGTTAAAAAATTGTAGAGAATAAATCTTCAAACTATTACCAAATATATCTCTTTTTTTCTGGATGACACTACATTCTTTCTTCTATGAAATATTTCTGAAAGAGTCATAATAAAAAGAATAATTCAAATCAGAGGTCCGTCACAGTTGGATGTTACGACTTGCATTCAATTGATAAGTACAATGAGCGCTGCACACAAAAGGTCATCATGAATTTGTAAGCGGCCGTCACAATCCATGCTGTCATGAAAAGTATGCAGATAAGACTTAATTCGTTCCAAACGTTGATACGAAATGAATTAGGCACTAAAGGAGGAGATTTTTTTTAATTCCCTGAATTTTCCACGCAAAAATTACTAAGCTTATCAATTTATTGTACAGGCTTTTTAAGAGGTTGATACGAAATAAAATGTAATTAAGATTAAACACTCGAAGTTGCTACTTTTCCAAGTAGACCAAGTTTCGATTCTGCGCCTGTCAATAAACCCAGACCGATTTATATTTTTCATCTTTTGAATAATTTGCCCGAACTCATTTCTCATTTCATGTACCTCGCCTTACGTGTCATTTGAGATCAGGTGTTATCCTAAACATTTTCGTATTAAAGCTTCTAAAAAGAATTATTTGAGTTTCTCCAAGCACGTTATAATTTATATATTTTCCTCAAATCGCAGTTTGTAATTATTTGATGTCATTCTCCCTTATACACTGGAATCACCGAACAATACATTCGCATTACACAGAAATATTCCTTTAAGATTGCAAATACAACGAATAAATCCTGCAAAGATATTAATACTTAAATTTTTCTCGACTTTGGTTAACATCGGATTCAGATTTTGTGTGTTTTTTTTTCGCGAAAAGTTTCTCTCTCTCCGTCAGTTGCCTCGGATTCCATCCGCGTCCTCCTCCACCCCCTTTCTTCTTCTCTTCAATCAATCCACACGATCTCTTATGTCTTTTATGCCCCATTTTAGACAAGACTTACACGAAGCGGCTGAAACATCTCTTCGGACAACTTTCTATGAGATATGAATCCACTGACTGAAGCTGGTACTGGTTCCAAAATATCAGGAGGAAAGTGATTCTAGAGCAGGATGTCAACGGGAGCTCCATACTATTTTCCCTATAAATTCTAAGAAGGTAAATTTTCTTTATTTACTGTAATTTCTTTGTATTAGATAAAGAAAATTTACCTTCTTAGAATTTATAGGGAAAATAGTATGGAGCTCCCGTTGACATCCTGCTCTAGAATCACTTTCCTCCTGATATTTTGGAACCAGTACCAGCTTCAGTCAGTGGATTCATATCTCATAGAAAGTTGTCCGAAGAGANCTACAATGAAAGTATAACTTGAAGATATACACGAAATCTGAGCCGTGAAACATCGCCAGGGTGAAACCTAGGAACACAACACCAAAGTTTGAAACATCGCGATCAGAAGCTCTGCAGGAGGTACGAGGGAAAAGTGCTTGCGAGCGAAGTGCACTATAGTGTTCCTGTTCATTTCGGTGCTGCTTCTGAAAGAAAATATTTTGAAATTCGGATGGGGCACCATCCCATTGTATTTTATTTATTAAAATAAGCATTCATTTAAAATTCAGATTTAAAAATGTAATTTAGAAATGGCTACCAAGCTTTAAGTTTTCAAAATAATATAAATTTTAGGAATCCCTAAAATATATTTTAAAAAAATTTTTTTTGAAAGTTTTATTTTATGTCAAAGTGCGGGTTGGGGCGGGGGTGCCCGGTACAAAATATGTATTTATTTTTAGCCAGAGGTCCAACCCACGGAAAAAGTTACCACACCTTATTTACGTGTACTACACAGAAGAAATATTTGCGTAACCCGACATTAACACGAAGGTAAGTGTGAAACAGGTACTTTAGGTGGGGTCAGCTTTCAAAGTTAGTCAAATCACTATAATATGACGACATAAGTTGCGCGCGTTGATGTCTGTCTGCTGCAGGGCCTGAGAGTCTCTCGGACAGTTTCTGAATTTGCCGGAGCATCTCTCAGAGAGCACTGGAGCAAGTCTGTGTAAACACAAGATACCTTCTCCCTGGACATACAAGAAAGTTTTAGCGACACTTTGGTTGCTACTTTCTTCGCACCGCGCGTGAATCCTGTTTGTCGAGGTTACGTGAAGTACAAAATGAACACAAGGTTTTCAATTAATTGTTAAAAAATGTGTAAAAGCAATGCGTATGTACCAGCAGGCGGAACATCGTATTGACAAAAATGAAAATATAAAATAAACGTTCCTACGAGAGTATTCGAACCTACGGACGTGGCGCCACAACTCCCTAGTCCTAGGAGCAGACACTTGCACTATGAATAAACGGAATAACGACTGTTGCTCATACAAAGAGTAAACATCACATCGTTTTTGTTGACCTCTAAGCTAATAAGCTTCCCGCTGCTACGATGAGAAAATCAATTGCTGTAATAATAATGTGGTTTCAAATTCCCACCCAGGGGTGACAATCGTTCCGAGCTTCATCAATTTCTTCCGGACTATCACCTCTCCCACAACACTTTTCTCATAAGAACACGAAAGTATCGTGTAATGAAGGATTCAACAACATTTAAACATTGATCGAGTTGATGGTAGAATGCTATCTCCAATTCATTTATAATTCACTAGCTGAACGTACGAAGGGAAGTAACCCGGGGTTCTTTTCAGTCGTTTTACACGATTCACGGAATTTCTTTCACGGAATGTAAGAGGATAAAAAGAGGTAGAACGAATCATACAGAATAAACACTATAAAGTGTGCGCAACGTCAACAGTCAGTTGAAAATGGCAACGTACCGGGACTCCAACCCGGGACCTCCTGCTCTGGCCCCAGGTGTGCTATCCACTGCACCACCCGCCAAGTGGATGTTGACGTTGCAAACACTCCTCCACGAGAAGGTACTCGAACGTTGTGAGCTAAGACTATAAAGTGTATTTGTGAGATAATGACGGATACTTATGAAAAAGTAAATTTTTCAACCTCGAATCGAATAAAATTGTTTGTTACTGTGCTGAAACATTTTCCCCTAACTGTCTCCATTGACTTCGCGGAAGTTCAACGAACGTCTGTTTCCCCACACTGTCACGAAGAAGCGTCATTGGCGATCGCCTCAGACGAGAAGTTTGACACATATGATACAGATTTGCATATCAGACGAACATTAAATAAACAAATAAATTTAGTTTTTTTTAAAGCAGTTACGAACTATATGTAACATGGAGGACAATAAACTAATTTACTTTCCGGAAGCAAACAAGGAACCATCCCATCAATTCCGATCAAGGGCCCTAAGGGCAGAGGAGGATTAAACATTTCGGGACACTCCTTAGAGAAGTATAAAAAAGTTACATATCAACAAAATATCAAAAACTTTGAATTTAAAAAACACAGAAAAGTTATTTTACAAGTACGTAGGATTATAAACTATAGTCTATTCGGAAAATATTGTTTATAAATCATAACTATTGAAATAACTATCTAAATTCGTGATTTATGATTTCCCTATCCAAGAGAAAACAGCCTCTATCCGAAGGAAAACCGGAGAAAAACCCGGGCCAGGATACGGATATAGAATTAATGTTACAACCGTGCCATTCATTTTTAAACGTTGGATTTCGTTAAAACAATATTGGTTCTACATTTTTAGAAAATACACGCCAGATCAAGAAGCAAATACGTTTTACAACGAGCATTAATTTATTCTCACTCCAAAATTATCAGTTGGTTGTAAACTCAAAAGTTAAATACGTGAAAGACGATAAAATGTATCACAAAAGACTTGAAATGATTTAAATGAACACGTGACTCGATTCTAAATCTCTCTACTGTTTCCAAGGATCCCAGACACATAATTCGTATCTGAATACTATTGGTTCAACAATTCAACATTCCGCGTATTTTCGAATTCCATATCGATTAAATTCATTGTCACGCCCATTATGGGCTACGGCTGCATTCGACAAATTATGGGATTATGTGAACGTGCACCCCAATGCCATGTTTAATGACCTCTTATGTGGGTGGACGCACCCTCGTGAACAGCGGGGGAAGGAACTTATTCATCTCGTGTGCAGCACACGGCAGCGCCAATAAATCGGTGGAATTCGAAAACAAAATGGCCGCAGTGATAGTGGAAGCATACATTTGCTTCAGCGGGTATTTGGATAACTGTGCTCTATTTTACAGTGAAATGTTAGACAATAAGTTGGAATACTTTTCGCACATTATATAATTTTATAATTTGAAGCAGCGCTGTACAACTCATTCCCCCAGGGGACATACATCTAGTAAGTACGTGTTTGGCGAACACGGGGCCCCGAGCTGAGTCTGGCGTTACTTCCACTTACTTGTGCGAGGCTCCTTCCTTTCTCTTTCCTGACCTTCCTTGGTCACCTCTTGTTCTTTTCGATCCCGACGCCATTAGGGCTAGGGTATCTTTCATTTTCCTCATTCTTCTCATTTTCTGCCCTACCCCTCATTTTAACCCCCCCTTCATTTGATGTTTGTTGTGAGATATGTTTTTGGTGTGTTGTAGATCAGGAGGGTTTTTAGTGGGTAGGATTGAATCATTCGACGAGTGATGTTGGCTCTCTCTAGTGCGTAACTGCATTTTCCCTACCGGTACAAGTTTTTCGGGCTCCAATGACCTTTGATGTCGACATGAGCCGTAAAGCCCCACAAAAAAAAGAGATAAACTGCGAGTCATTTAGACAAAAAATCATTTGCACTCACGTCGCTGCGGCCCATGTTAGCCTGCGGACCATTTTTCTTACACTTTCCATCCAGCGCGTCGGCAAAATGCGGCGCCACGAATATACAAAAAACGAAACGGTCCTATTTATTTATTTTCATTATCATCAATAAATTTATTTTATTTCAAACAGAAAAAATTAAATAGTATAGTTCTTAATTGTAAAAAAATAATGGACACGCTATGTCAAATATTAATTCAGATTACACAGATTTATAAAATAAAGTTGTGCCCCCCGACGTTTGGTGAAGAATTTGATGTAAAATTTACTTTAACACACGAACCGAAAAGACAAGTTCAGCGCTGACCGAACTGATCTCATTAGATGTGAACTTAAAGGAAGCCGGAGTTGTGCCAGCGTCGCCTACTCGGCCATTTATACGGTCCCCCTTTCGGATACATTCCATACGAAATGGCAATATTTCCAAAACTGTTGCATTTCACAACTCTGCTGGACAGAAATAGTATCTATTCCTCATTTGAAGTACTTAACAATTAATTGTATAACAATAAGAATAAACTCTTTTATTTCGTCTCGGAGAATTAGTCTTAAAATGAGATTTATGTCCCCTCAGATCCCCCCCCCCCATTAATCCTTTAAGTATTATTATTTTCCAAAACTCTTCGTATCTACGTTATCGCGTTTCCTACTGCATAATTGCTATTACGTGCATGAATTTCTTTGATTGTATTACAACATTGTATAAGTTTTTAATATACAATGAAATATTTGTAATGTTCAAGATAACACTTAGTACAATGAAAATTCTTTAAGTTTTATATTGCTGGTGTACACAATTTTCATAGAACTTTTAATAATCATGGATTAAAATACAAAATTACTCAAGTGAATATTTATTATTATGAGTAAATAAATAGTAAATAAACATTTGTGAAAGTGGATGACAATGAATGGCGCCGACGGATTCCGAAACGTCGAGAGTTTTTAAAAAGATTTTAAAGTGTTGTATTGTTCTTGTTTTTACTCAGTGATGTTGTTTTTCCTCTGAATTATATGTATGTCTGCTAAACAAAGGTCGATATTTTTTTTACTCGTATTTCACTTCGCAGATGAAGATGTTCATAATATTTATTATTGTTTGATTTTCATGAATTAGATTATTTATCTGATTTCTTCCTTGGCTCCGTTGAATACATTTCTGCTTTAGTTCTTCTCTGATTTTCCTTTAGATATTAAGGACAAATTTTAGGGGATGGTTGAGAAAGAGAAAATAAGCTTATTGTCCTGCACACGCAGTGTGTGAATTAAAAGGAGGGAAGCCGGGGATTTTCCTACCTTTTGACTCCTCCCCAACCCCAACTTACGTTTATTCCCAACAAGGAAGAAATTAATTTCACACCTCGTAATTGTCAAAATTAAGCATTAATTTCAACTCATGTGCGAACATTGTTTCATGAATGTACGTCATTTTAAATAAGGCTGATCTAGACATCATTATTACAAAAGAAATAAATTAAATCATGTTAGACAAGTTTATAATACGTCAATACACGCATGGTATATCAGAACTAATACGAAGTTACAAAAATTATGAGATCTACTGTTTCGAAGCTCAAAAAGTATCCTCCGTCCCTCTACATTTTTTAAGTTATAACAATACTTCCATGAGATCAATCGTTGTTTTAAATTGCTTTAACGGAATTAACAAATATCGTCGTTACTAGAACCCGAAAATTCGGGAAAAGAAAGTATATTTATAAAAGAATTATTTATACGAAGAAATAGCTATACTGCAAATGGCGATTCGTGAGAACGTTACAATGCGGGGAATCGACCACTTATCCGGAATACTGGGTATTAATGATAGCATTTAATTAATAATAAATACATCATAGACAAACGTCCACGTGCCAGATGAAAATAATAATTCATAAAAATGAAAACTAAATTCTAGCCGAACATTATTCACACGCAAACGAAAATGGAATCACTTATCGATAACAAATATTGATTAACAAGCAGTCTTACATTTTCCATGAATCGTTTTCTAACTTTCAGGAAGTAAAAACTTTCTGGATAAATAAATCGAGCGAACACTAAAATAACATCCGTTATGATTCAAGAACTGTTTTGAATCCCAGTTTCTGTCGTTTTAATATTTTTATTGATTCGAATTGAATTATAAAGAGAATGATTCATCGACAGTTTGTACTCGGCAAAAGTATTCCCGATACTACTATTTCTTTAAATATCATATTTAAAACAAAAAAATCGTTAAAACAATAATAAATTTACGAAACAAATAATAATAATAATAATAACAACAATAATAATAATAAGGGTTAGCACTTTTACGCGGGCACCTGTTTTTCTTAGTGTAAAATTAAAGCTCTTCCGAAAATACACCACAGTAAGAAATTTTGTTTGTGGATGAGAGAGGAGGGATTTTTTCAGAAACGTTTTCGAGACATTTCTCTCTCTCTCCCCCAATAGTTCTCTTCTTACCCTTATACAGTAGCTTTTCAATGAACTACTAGAGCATATTTTATCATTTATAAGAGATATGACGTGTGAGTTTCATTCCATTTCTATATGATTTCGAATCAATGTCAAATATTTAATTGATAATAATTAATGTTTCCTCAACTTTCATTGAACCTGCGAATAGTTACCGTAAAAACGCGCGCTCGACCGTATAGAAGACGGCCTCAAAAAACAAGAACAACAAAACAATGGAAGGATATATTTATTGGCTTTCTCCTCCGTCTGATGAGTGATAATTTGTTTGTAATTCAACGCATCAGAATAAGAGAAAAATGATTAAGTTATTACTTGAATAAAACATCTTTTTTACTTATTTTAGCACATTTTCCTTCCTTTTTTTCCCACATGAATTTGGCACCTAAATATCCCGACACTGACACAAATAACGTGAGGAAAAAATTCCCCCAAACAATATCACAACCGTAGCAACAAGTGCTCACGTGAGAAAGCCACGACGGAACTGAACAGTTGACAGAACGAGATGCAAAAGCAATCGCGCGTAACGGAGAGCAGAATTCCTGTCAAAAGTGTCAGAGGGAGGGTGGCATGTGCGCGGGTGTGTCGGACTGACTGATACAAAGCAGCCAAGCGAATCGCGCGCGCTGGAAGTGTTATTAGTAGCGAACGCGCGCCTGTGCTTTTGCCTGACTGCCTGACTGCCTTACACTAGACGCTACCGCCGCAGACGCCGACACAAGCATTTTTTTAAAAAAACCCTTCTCCATTGGAATGCTGCCACATCGTCCCAGTTAATGTGTGAAAATATTAATGATTCAGATACGGCCTAGTCGAAACTGTACTTCGCGAACTAATTTTGTATCAACAGCACGTTTTTGTCCATTGCCTAATTCTAAGTTTACAACTACAATTTGACGTTTCATTTCCTCACCATTATCAAGTGAATGAGGAACATAAAAATAAAAAAAACATCGCACCCACCTTGAAATACAACAGGTAGTACAATCCAACGGCCAGACACACGTTTCCATAGTTGCGAAGAATTCGAAACTGTTCACTGTTCATGATCACTCACTCACACGGGGCACTGGGTATTCGTTAAACGAAAAGGTTGTCCTACTTAAATGACCACCATGCACGAAACAACGACTACCGCATTAAAGCACCTGTCATAGTGGTTTCCTTCGTCAACCAGGAGCATTCAAATCACTCGCGATGCGGTGTTCACCTGCTTACAGACTCACTCACGGTTTCCGCAAAAAGAACTCGCCTACACTACCAACGCGCCACGACATGCTGCTGTTCTCCTCCTCTTACGATGCGACCTCGTCGTCGACTGAGCGAGAGAACTTTCTTTTCTGGGCTCTGCCTGCTGCCTAGCACTCACTGGCAGCCGCGGCGGCGGCGGCGACGACGACGGAGGCAGCGATTTCACATAAACAAAACAACAGTAGCGGTGGCGGCGGCGGTGGCAGCACCTCGCAAGGCACACGGGGGCGGCGGCGGCGGCAGCACCCTCTCTCAGTCGGTCGGCAGCGGTCGGCTGCGCGTACCGAAGTGCCACGCTAGCGCTACATACAGAGACCGCAGCACAACCTGGTGGCCAATTTGCGTACTCTTAAGATAAGTGAGCGTGGATAGAGAATGTGCTGCGCTCTCTGCGATGAAGCGGGTACTAACTCCACGCACGTATCTCATGGGGATCTGTTACACCTACAATTAAGCCTTTGAAGCAAGAAATAAATCATTTTTACCCTTTTAGATACTGGCATTAAAATTGTGCATAACACTTCGTTTAACATTCGTTCTTATCCCAATTATTAAATTATTTGCAATTTGAAACGATTTATGATAGTAAAATTCATATTACAGTAAAATAACACCTTTATAGAATATAACACATTGTTATTGTGTTGCTCATTGTTTTATTTTCGCTAAAAAGCTACATAATAAAGCCTTACAATTTATCATTCCCAACTCATTGTTCCCAAATCTTAGAACAGGATACATTTTTCCTCCAAAACGACACAATACTATTCATCTCATTTCGTATACATCTACACATTTTCTAACACTACTATATGTTCTAGAACAGCTGTTCCTGATAGTGCCCTCAAATCTAGGTTATCAATCGAATCTATCATTATACTCAGAATAATCTATAGTTCGATAATAACTTGTACACGTAAATTTACAAACATATTTGGGTTAAATTACAAACATATTGACATTATATATGTATTATAACTCGCAGCTAACTTTTTATCTTATCTAGGAATTTTTGAATCCCCCTCTGCCTCAGGGCTCTTGATCGGAATTGATGGGATGATCCCTTGCTTGCTTCCGGAGAGTAAATTAGTTTATTGTCCTCCACGTGGTCATACGCAATTAGTACTGCATTTTTGACAATAAATTTATTATTAGCATTACGTTCTCACGTCCATGTATTATATGGTAATTTCGTATTTACAAGAGAGGCGTGCACACAGTCAATTACAGATTTTGACGATTGAAGCTCACAATCAAAGCTTCAGAACAGCGTGTGCCACTCCGCTATTCCCAATCGGGCCGTTTGTTCATTCAGCGTAAGACATAATTCTTTGGAGGGAAACGCGATCATAAAGAGCACTCTTTTGTCATTCTCTTTCATTCCAAAATCAAGAGCTTCGTAACGTAAATTGTTCGGAAGACGTTGTTTTGCCATTTTCAATTTTCACTTGCTATTCACTCATCTGTATACATTTTATACGAGTTAATTTATCTAAACTATATCTAAGAAATATTAAAAATAAACAGATGTTACTTGGTTTTGCCCATGAACTTTGGGCAAGGGGTCATTGGAGCTCATTGGGAGCGATGTTGCTGTTTCAATGCCACATCTTGAAGAGCAAAAGACAAATAAGAACGATCAGGGCAAAGAAAGAAGTATTTTGAATTTCACCATAAGAACGGCTGTTCCATAAGCTGTGTGTTGCTATGCAATTGTTAAACATTTTATTGTTAAGTACTTTTAATATTTGGATTCAATCAAATTCGTGTTATAAAGTGGAAATATCGATATTTGAATATCCAGATTTAACAAATTGACATCGACTTATTAAGATTATAGCGTCGTCACTATTTAAGAATACAGGAACGTCATCATAATTCAATGAAACAGTAAGAGCTAATAGCTGTTCGGTTTACACAAATAATTCTTAGAGGAGCGTTGTGCAGCAGGGTGTACATGGAAATAAAAGCACTACAGGTTGGCATAAAATATGTTTATTGTACATCAAACGAAAACTGACATTACACATACTAGGTTGAACAAAAAAGCTGTTGTATACACTCATCAATTGAGAGTACAAATAATTTCCACGAATCTTTTTCCGGAAGTGTTCAAAGATTTTGTTAAGAAAGACGCAAAAAACGAAACGGTCAAAGTTGTTCTTTCTTCTTACATGAAAGTTTTCATTTGTTCACTGCACCAGCGAATAACGAAATAGGCTGACGACAGATCGCAGATTGTTGACCCCGTGACCCTGAAGAGCTCGGTCACTTCACTAAATGACTTCTAGATACACCTTAGAATTTCAATGGAGCTAACTTCTCCCAAGAGTATATCATCGTCCTGGCGTATCAACAACTCTTTGCCACAGAGGTCTATATCAATCAGGAATAATTTTGTATCATTCCCCTCCCACAAAGATGTGAATAAATTGAATCTCTTTAAATCCGCAGTTAAAGCTTACTAATGTGCTATTGTTTCTAAAATGTGAAAGAATTTCCAGATTTGAATTAAAGAAGTTAATGAGAGTTTCAATTTCCTAACAAATATTGTTTTCCATGTGATGTGATGTTAATACCTCTTACACTTTATCACGCCATTGAGATAGTGATTGAATTCCTTTTTTTTTCCATGCATATGTTGTTTTTGCTCTTTTGGTTCTTCTAGTGAATACGAGAAAAACAACAAATTTACTCTATTATACAATATTTAGTAATACAATTACGATTTTCGTAAAAATAAAATCGTGGGGAGTATTTTGTATGATTACAAATCATGATTTTTAAGAATATCGAAAAGGCCTACGAGTTTTGTTTGTTTGATCAATGACGAATCCGGTTTAATTTGCTGTGAGTGATTACTAGAGGGTGATTCACAATTATTATCTAGCTTTTTTATATTACCATAACAATTGTTTTTATTCAATTTTAAGCCTTTATAACATAATTTTTAACCATTTATTTTATTCTCTGGTTCCTTTTTGGGTGATTGAATGGAATTGACGGAATCGCTACTTACTTGGGTACTTCTCGTGTACGAGTCTTTAAGAAAAGACGTTGCTTCCATATCATCCAATGATTCAATCACTTTTCAATCGCTCGCTGTTCGACGCCAATGAGCACGTGACATCTGATTGACGAGGTGCGAAGGACACCTTCTAGTCACTTACCAGAATCTGTACACTTTGTATGGAAAGAACCCTTTTCAAGTCCCAATTTTTTTTTTTTTTTTGGGGGGGGGGACTTTAGGGCTCGCCAACACCCGGGTCATTAGAGCCCTCCAATTGTTTTAGCCACCACATGCAATGCAACTGAAATAAGCGAATAAAAATCTATCTAATAGTGGTTTGAAGAGGTGTACACTATTTTACTCGTAGGTTTGAGGAAATTTTCATTCAATAAGCGAACAAATAAAATTACAAATCAAAAGTTGAAACAAGTAGGATTCGAATAAGCAAAAGGAAAAACAAAATCGAGGTCCTAAAATCACCGGTAACTGCTAATTTGTGAAGTATAACTTATAGAAATATATTTGTGTAGTAAACGATGGGTTGCACAGATAAAAACTCACTAAAATATTCCCATTTAGATTTATCTTCAATAGATAACCATTACAGAGATACCTTTGGTGTCTAAATCTGAGTCTAGTTGATGTCGCCTGGTTTGTTCTTCTATAATTCGCCAATAAGTTAACTTCAATAACTTCTTCTGCATTAGCGTTCAATAAGTTCTTTCTAAAGATAAAATTAAAATAAAATTAAAATATTCATTTAAAATACAGAAAATTCAGAATAATTATCCAGATGAATTAGTATTATTTTATTTTATTTATTTTTACTTCTATCAGTTCTAGAGTAGTATTTGAAGCTACGTTAATTGTAGTTAATTGTAGAGTTGAGTGGATAAAGGTGTTAAGTAACATTTTGAAAATTTTGAGACGTACGGACTTTTACATTTTGAGTTTCCAATTGAAAACAACAGAAATAACACATTTTATGTATAATAATGTTTATTATACATTTTAAGTATCATTTTAGCAGTCGCAAGGAAAATAATCTTCGTACTGTCTTTTAAGGTTCTCTTAAGTTCTTAGTCTTTATTGCAATAAAAACAATGATATGGGCTCTAATGACCTTCGATGTTGGCGAGCCCTAAACCCCCCCCCCCCAAAAAAAAAAAAACAACAACAGTGATACAGCAAAAATTAAAGAGTTCCAATATAATACGATATGTGGGTCAGTGCTACAGCTTATTTTCTTTATTGACACAGCTAGTGGAATAGTTGCCAGTTACCACCTTCATTCACCCAAATTACACCTGTAACATAAGTCGTATTTTTGAAATTCGAAGAATGAAATATTGGAGAGAAAACAAAATTAAATATTTATTTATTTCATGAATTAGTTTTTGGTGTGGCGGTATTGCGTTCCTGCTCTTCAACTTACCTACCTACATGTTTTTTGAGAAAAAATTGAGAAGGAGAGATGTTGGATTGCCGGAGTACTTAAGGTATCGGATCCACGTTTGTGAGCAAGTGGGGGAAAACCTAGCTGAAAACCTCAAGCAAGTGGGTTGACAGCGCGCTCTTCTGCTCAGTGGAAGAAGAAGAAGAAGAAGCGTAGACGTGACCTGACCGACCACCACTACGCGCGCTACGGCAGTGGGTGAGATGTTAGGGGCAGAAAAAAAAACCGTTATACGCTTTTATGATAAATCAATGACGTCTTATTTCACTTGGGAGTAAAAAATTACTCTAATAAAAATTCTAACAGATCCTCTGCCTCCTTTTTGTCTTCCTCCCGCTGCTCTGCCACACATCCTCTTTTCGTTGTTCCCGCACCTTCCTTCGTTGTCTCGGAGAACAAAAGCGAGGAATCAACTGAGGCACAGTGGGGCGAACGTCGCTTCTAAGCGGACAACATGGAGATACTGCTCGCATGACTGAGAGCATCACACGCGCAATTGTAAAAAAAAAAAAAAAAAATTAATGAATGAAACTACGGAAATTATATAACAACCAAATAAATTTAAAAAAAAATGAAGAATGAAAACAAATAAGTTGAAAAAAAGAAATAAAAATAGATATTAACAAGGATATGGAACCAAATCAGAGAAGTAAATTTTACGATGATATTCAATGAAAATAGATGCATTGGCCGACAAATACAAAATACAAAAATTAGATATCGCAGAAATTACAAGTGACTATTTGAGGCATTTCCATTCTCGCAATTAATCTCAGTATTTATTTAACTAAAAGAAAAGATTAAAACATCAATAAATTGAAAATTTAATTAGGATTAAATAAATAGTTCAATTCTATTCAATGATTCGAGATTTGTTGGGCGTGCATCACATTTACTTTTTTTCTTATCATCATCATCATCATCATCATCCTACGTGTTAAGTAACGCGCTGAGTGAAGATTTGATTTTTATCGTCGTGTAGAGACAGTGGAGAACCTCGTCTCACGTTGAATAAAAGAGCGTCGATATTTCTGCAGACAGAACGTTTCGAAGCTTCGTTTAAGGAATTCGAGAGAAACAGAGCACATTCATGGGAACGAGAAACGTAAGTCCAGAAATGTCACCGGGAGGAGGCGAAACGTCATGTGGTGTTTTAAGGGAGTTGAGAAAGTGCTCCGGGTTTTAAAACAGATGGTCAAAGTTCTGTCCAACGAGGCATAATAATCCTTTAAACTACTATGAGCTTCGTATGGAGAAACGTTCGTGGGTTAAGTTGTTTTGATATCCTGACACAATTATCATCTCTACCTACCGAAAAAAAAAAACCCTACAATATAACGGATGAAGATAGCAAAGTTTTCCATAACATGCGAGGTTTTTAAAAGAATAAGTGAACAAAAACTTCAGAAAATGCCGTTTCACGTGAAAGATAGAGTTACATCTAAAGATCTAGATTTATTTCATAAAGTTTTTACTTCACAAAACACGAGTCCAAAATAGTAATTTTCGTATCGTAATTAATTTGAACTCCTTCGGTGAACATCTGGAAGTTTCGTGAATAGTTGAGTTACAAGATGCGGACGCAGTTCCTTCGTACTTTAGCAAAATACAGGTCTCACGCCGACGTCGCGTAGAACGCGTCGAAAAATACCGGAAGTCTCATTGTAAATGGGAAGAACTTTGAACGTCTGCGATAAAATGTATTTCTCGTATCTTAATTCCCCTAACAAATACTTAGCACACTTTTACTTTTGTCTCAAGTTCTGTGTGTTTATGTCATTTCGTCGTGCGTTATTGTAGTTTCGTCAATTAATGTGTTTTGTTGCCCCTCCAATATTTGATAAAGTGTTCCGAAACATTCTGTATTGATAGAAAATACTTTTTGTTAAAATTTGGCCCGAGATCGCCGAGCTTCTGCTTCTCTGAATCAAGACTTTCGTCCTTGCGGATTCGCTTCCATCCCACTGTATCGCGAGGAGGATTCGTCCAGAACCTTCGATGGGGGAGACGATGTTCGAGTAACGCCCTGTCGGAGCGAAATGTCAGTTAGGCCACGAGTAATCAGCTGTAAGAGGCCCTCGGGAGACATGAAATGTGATCTTAAAGGTTAGGCGCCGTGTAATTCTTGCCGCTTTTATTAAGGGCAACTTATTAGGTGGAGACCTTACCGGCTCCGCTGCGCCGTCGGAAGGAACGAGCGTGGAAAGAAGATGATGGATTTTTTTTCCTCTTCTTCCCCATGACTCTTCCACCAAGTCATACAGCGATGACGTCAAAAAAATGTTTTTTCATCGAAGGAAATTAACTGGGGAACTGTCGATTCCGACTCTCGAAACCACGATGTGCGGGAAAGAGCGTTAGGATACAATCGAATATTATGTCTAAATTGTTATTCGAGAGCAAAAGTATTGTCGTAAGCTATTGATTAAGTAAAATTTATAAACTCTGGAGTCGGGGGAAGGTATATTATTATACATGAGGAGATGGGGCAGGGTGGGATATTGTGGGTAATGAGTAGGGACAGGGGGTGGTGGTGAAAAGTTTAAATTTTAAATACGTAGTTCAATGCAATAGATTCTTCAAGACCTAACTCGCTTAAGTTGTCACTCACAATAAAATTTAAGTGAAATTTCAACGATTCCAAGAACAATTATAATAAATATTCTCATTTTACTGGATTTCATTTTTTTTATACACTTCCCGTTGTAAGTAGTTAAAGAAATTTGGAAATTAATCTCTCCTTATGTTCCCTTTTAAGATATTCCTCGTCATACCAGTACGTCTTATTTTGTGGAAACCGGAATTTTTTAAACGATATAAATCCATCGGTCACCCTTGCGACTCTACAAAACATTTAAAATTAGACACAAACTTGTACAAACAATTAATTTAGCATGAAGTAATCTTTGATATTAACAATAAAAACAAAATATATTACGATCGTCCAGAAAATGTTCGTAAATGATAATTTATTTCTAAAAGCAACATGCTACCGACATTTCGGGAATATGCCAATGAATTTATTTAAAAGGTGAGGATGGAAATAGAGCATGTGAACTACTTTCGAGGAATATCGATCGAATAAAAAAAATTTCGAGATTCGGAATAAAAAAAACATGAAATGAAAATCTGAATTCAAAAAAATTTGCAATCGACACGTCTTAAAAAATAAGTATGGTCTTCTCGTCATATTTTCTGCTCCGTCGTTACAATGGGTTCGTATGTTGACGATACTAACGTTTATGAATAGTGTAACACAATAATATATTTTGCTTCTTTTAGAAAAGACGCAAAAATTCGAAGTCCTCGAGATCTCATCGTCGGCTGCAGTGGACTTTCACGACTTTCGCCATCAGAATATATTTTCACTTATTTTCTCAATTACACTATCAAATCAGTCAATTACACCATTCAATTTAGCGCAAAAATTGAATCAATACTTTGGACAATTAAGAATGACCGCCGAAATTCGATATTATTTTTTGCTACATCAATGTAAATCAAACGTTGCTTTCCAATAATTTTAAAAATATGAGGTGAATTTTATATTCTCAATTATTATATTGTTTATTTATTGATTTGTTTCCGGACATTGGAAAAGCGAGGAGGACGAAAGAGTAGAGTATGGAATTTGCGAGGGCGTGACAAAAGGCGACAGTGGGACGTCAGCGAACGCATCGGAAGACGCAACGTTTCCACCAGAAAAATTGGAAACGGCTTCATCCCCAAAAGGGGACTCTGGAAACACTTTGGATATCACTTGGCAAGGATAGCGAAAGGAACAGACAAGAGGAGAAGGGGATGGAACTGCGACTCGTGTAATGTGGGACTGTACACTATAGGAAGAGGAAAGACAAAGACTGCATTGTCCAACAAGAGAGAAGAGGAGGAAGGACACTACGACGTGATACAAAATACTATATGACACGTACGAAAGAAGAAACTTATACCTTGAGAATACGTCTACGGCGGGGCGCAATAAAGAATGAGACGTATCGGAGATGGGCTAATGAAACAGATATCCGCTAAGAGACACGACAATGTTAATTTTTAGTTAAAGATGTGGAATTAAAACGAAATAAATAATTAGTTTTACATTTTGAAGATGAAATGAGATGATTGTCTGGAAAGGAGAGATGCGGTACGCAACAGCACCGTCCTTCTTAAATAGATATAATAGATTGAAAAAGGAGCAGACGGACTTGCAATATCTTACAAAGAGAAAGAAGAGACATTCGAAACAACTGACGAGATATCAATTTAGATCGATGGTAATAAGTACATATTATTTACCACTGGACATTTGACTCTAGACGGACATTTTATCACATCGTCGGTTATGACGTCTCGTTGCTTTTATCACTTTGTGAAAACGTAATAACAGAGAGTGAGTTGCGATATGTAATTAATTAAAAAACCGGGATGAGAATTTCCACCTATTTTAAAAAAGTTTATTTATTACAGCAGTTACAAAGCTGAACAGTCAGTTTTGTAACAGTAAAAATATTTTGAGCAGTTATTATTAATAACAATTGCTGAGGAACGTCGTGTTTATTTTACGCTACCCGCAGAAAAGAAATCAAATTTAATTTTATACGCTAATACCAATTATAACACATTGTTAAGTTGTTAATATTTTAATTAATAATAAGATTTTCGGTGGCATTGCTGTCATCGTTAGTATTACACACTGAAATAAGAGACACACAACGTAGAATAAGTAAATGAAGATATAATTAATGGAATATGAACACAATAAATAAATTTACAATACAAACCATTCAAACTAATGGAATATAAGTATATAACCCGATACCTCTCAAATATCTGTAATGACTCACAAAGACGATACTTTTACCCTTCGACCGTTTCATGCATATAGATTATAACATTAAAATCACGCGACCCGTGTTAACGCGAAAACATTGTAACCCCTCTTTGTATAAATCGCGGGAGATAACCGATCAAATCTAATACTTCGCGTTACTACAAAATCCGTGAGGGAAGAGCAGTAAAAAGGACTTGTTGCGACTTTTCATCTGCAGTTTAGCGTCGATGGAAATTCAGAAGGGTGGGGGGGTGGGGGGAATGTCATCCTATGAACAGCGGCGAGGGGGAACTAAAGAGGGGCGGNCCCCCCGCCCTCTAAATGTCGGTCTCCCCTTTATAGTCATCCGCTAATGTCTCTTACAGTGTTGCCACGAAATATCGAAGCCCTCAGTTAATGGTTAACCGCCGATAACGCTATTTAATCGTGACTGATACGACCGCTTGCGCTACGTCGTTCCTAACGCCGTACACGCGACAATGCCACGGAGCTATTGTGACGGTAACGTCACGTTGATCTGACTCTACGTAAGAGATTAAGTATTGTCTCTATTAGTTATTCTGTCTTCGTGTGTGAGATACTACGTTAATAATTATATTCGTCCGCGGTGTACTTCAACATTTAATTTTGTATAAAATCTGCTCGTCTTAACTGGGTTTAATTTCATCGTTTATCTTAACCATCGTTTACCCAAAAATATGTCGCTAACAGCAGTACCGTCAATATCGTCGACTGGAATATCGCCTTTACGCTCCCAAAGCGATTATTTATTCCATGTTTTATTAATCAATTCGATGTTTCTATTATTTAGATAATTTATGTCGGTTCCACTCACCAGAGCGCATTAGAATCGCCTCCAGAGTAAAAATGTAAGGTTTCTCCGATGAAATAACATCGTTCTTGCTCTTACCAAACACGATCTCATAAGATAAAACGAAAGCCGTTTATATGTGAAATCTGGATCGTCCTTCACATTTGTGCTCGTAATCTTCTGTAAGTTTGTTCCAGTCATTATTTTCTTGTCCATTATTTCCTCCGGAAGAACTTCCGGATCCCCTTCTTGCTCTCCAGACGTCTCAGTCATCGGTACAATTATCATCTCCTCTATTCAGACTGCACGACTGTCACCCACGCTTATCACAACCACCACCACCACCATTGTCCAACTCCGCGGAACTTCCTCCGCCCCCCCCCTCGAGGAACACTGTCGCGTTTCCACCCCCACCCCCGAGACTACACTGAACGCCTTCCCCCACCTAGTTAACAAAGTCTCGTGATTCTAAACTCATTTGCATAAATTAAACATTTCCTTTAATTGCCTGAGGAGGGGTGGCGACGCCAGAGGGGAGGGGAGGGGGGAGAGGAGTCTCTCTCTGGGGTGTCTCTGGCTAATTAGCTAACAAATCTTTAACAACTTTCGCAAGGCTCCAGCACCAGCACCAGCGCGCGGGCTCACGAAGAACATTNGGGGGGTGGGGGGGGGGCGAAGGAGGATATGAGGAAGGAAGAGGTCGCTAAGGGCTCGCGAGAGAGGAGAAGAGGAGAGCGATCTCAAACTTCGAAGGAGTAAGGGATGAGGGTGAAGCACGCACGCTCAAGTAGCCAGAAATATGTAAATTCCTAAGGCTCCATAGAGGACGATTGTCGAAAGGGCGGATGTGATTCTTGAGAACGGGAGGGACACGGAAGTTTGCGAAAGAAAATACGGAAAAGATGGCGATTATGATTAAAGTCAGCGCTTACGAGGTGCGGGGCGGAGAAGGGGGCGGACAGTCTTATTCGAGACACACTTGTAATAATAATAATAATAATAATAATAATAATAATAATAATAATAATAATAATAACACATTTATTGCCCCCCCCCCAAAAAAAACAGCACAAACTGCGTGCGACCACTAGGAAGAGAATAAACTAATTTATTCTCCGGAAGTAAGCAAGGGACCATCCCATCAATTCCGATCAAGGATCCTAAGGCAGAGGCGGATTGAAAATTGCAGCACACTCCTTAGACAAAAAAAAAGTTAGTTACATGTTATAATGTAAATAGAATGTCAATAAATTTGTATTTAACACTGAACATTTATTTCACAAGTACGAATTATTATCGAATTATAGATTATTCGGAAAATAAAACTTATAAATCGTAACTTAAAAAACATTAAATAGGAGATTTATTATTTCAACAGACATTAAAAGCCTAGAGAGAGGCAGAGTATATAACATTCGCTTTTTCCCGAAATATTTAAAGAATATGCATAAGAATGTGTAATTGAGAATTTGTATGAGAATGTAAATGTGAATTTCCGTATTTAATAAGATCATCTATTATTTATTACTGTTGTAATAAAATTAGAGCAAATTTTAGTTTATTTTTACGTTTCTATATCATTTCGGTGACCTATTTGGAGGATCCTTAGAGGAGGAGGTTTGGGGGGGGGGGTCCTAGGTGCGCTACTGGTGAAACGAAAGTTGAGAAAATAACAGACGAAAAATATTATATTTTATCAAGGACCTTTTGTTAAATATCTCGTGATGAGACGCGTTACATTTAGGAAAGACATTCCTTTCCTTGTATCTGAAAATAATACGAGATTCCGTTAAGAGTTAAGGATTCATTTGTCAAACAAAAAATATACTAAAGACAGATAAAAAAAGGGTGATGATTCCTTTCTTCAATAACCTAAAATCGAAAATTTACATTAAAAACCATTTGGTCTCACACATTTATTTTGAGTTTTTTTGGCGTAATGTATAGTGGCGAAACATTGCTGCACAACTAAGCCTTTGCGTAAAGTGAACAGTGGAACAAACTACGTTTCACAATAATAAATATCTGGGTGAAAACTAGATTAATCACTATTTCACAAATATTGCAACTTAGAACTATCTCTATCTTCCACCCCAATTGCTTGTAATTTATCCCGTTACGAAACTCAAAGGGATATTTGAAAGAGCTGTCAGATGTCTGTCCAACATTTGTTGACTAAAACACGAAACATTTATCTTTTGTATTGATTCTGCAGACCTTGAATTTTTCATACAAGCATTGAAAATAAAAGAGTTGTCTATTTGTGGAAATCAAGAATGTAATTTGGTTATTTATTGATTTATTGATCAGTAACATTAGAACACATTTTATAATATATAAAATATCTATAAACGTATACAACCTACAAAGAGGTATTCGCAGATACCTGTTCGCTGGGATGGTGTACATCTTAAATCTAAAAAAAAAAGATATACATTTATTAAATTAATTTTATAAAGTGAACATCTATTCGTAATAACATTTTACTATTCATGCACATTATTATGGTTTCAAAATAATGTCTTTATTAATAATAATCTATTAGATACTATTACTCACCCACTCTTTTAATTTCGTTTTAATAGCAAATGGGCTATTTAATGATTTTAGCTCGTTAGGGAGTCGCGTTAAAAATACATATAGCATTGATAAAGCTATTTTTGCGCTAACTGTTTTTTTAAAGCCTCATTAGAAGCACAAAACGTTTATTCCCAGTTGATATTTACCTTCTGATGTTTGAAAAATAAACAATAGAAAAGAGACTTAAGTTCTGGGAATTTCATCAAAATCGTTTGAGCTGTTCTCAAGAAAAAAAAATTTCAGAAATATTATTTACAATACAATTATTTCTGCTAAATAATATATGATTCATTTTTTTTTGATTAATTAATTTTCATTATCTTCAATAATACAATTTGAAACACCGGAGATCACGTATTAGAAGTAAGATTTTATATGGTGAATGCTGTATTTTACACTTAGGCCAGGCATTTTGGTCTAAACAAAAAAGAGAAACATCCCTCTGAATAAAAATGGCAGATAATTCTCACGTGTTCACTTTGTATATATTGTTTTAATATCCTTAATCTCTTCCTTCGTTTCTTATATAACGAATAAATCTTTGCAACGTTTCTCCTCTGGTCGCAGTGATTTCACTCGCGCCAAAAAATTATATAAGAAGCTATTAAGAGAAATTTAAATATATTTTCTGAAAAAATAAAGTATAACGAAACAAAACAGCACTGCAAACATTTTGGCGAATAAGTTAATAATTAAAGAAATACTCCTTTGTACAGAGCTATACAATTACGAGAGAAAAGTGAGCATATTGTTCCCCTTATTGAGAGTCTTTCGACGTCATCATCGGCGAACTGATGAAAAGATTTAAGACGATTAAATGATAAAAACCCGTAAAAATACGTTTTAGTGCTAATTGAAGCTAATGAATATTTTATCAAACAAGAGGTAGCACGATGTAGAACATCTGAAACATTGAAGAAAAAAAAACGAATATGTTTGAACATTTTGGAAACAACCATGTAAATTACAATTATTTTTTAGACATACGTAATCGCGGAAATGGAGTATTTCGAGGGAAAACTTGTTTCGACTCAATTCGGTTATTACCCAAATCGCGTCTGAAAATATTCGATCAGTTGGCGACTCCGGCGTCGACAAGTCAGGCCGCACGAATCCGAACCGCCCCTTCATATTGCAAAGGGGGTCCATTATTCACCCCTTCACACACGAAACACGTCTCCCTTCACAAAGAACACGATATGCCTCTAATTTAAGATCAGAATACACTTAATTTCTAGACCCCTCTCTCACTTGGACAATGGCTCCGTACGCATATGGCGAACACGCTTATCAACGTGGTTTCATCCCACCTATTGTTCTCACACGGAGTATGTTATTTCGTGCGCATATGAGGTCTACGTGATCTTCATCTCCGTGTCGGGTGGTGAGCTTCCTCTATACAACGAGAATGCAAAAGAAGAAGAAGAAAAACCAGACGACAATAAAGGAAGGGGTTTCATATGCAAAGGTGACAAGTTTGTGTGATAACCATTTTCACTCGAGCTGCAGACATGTGCTGATGTAGGCTTGAATTTTTGGGGGAAAAAATCAGAATAAATTTTGTTGAAATTATAATCTAGTTCACGAACAATACCCTATTTATCATTTTTTTAATTTTTCGTTCATAGATACGTCAAAATTATCAGCGCTGTATATCCATCGCTCCAGAACGTCTTTGTTTTAAAAAGAAATTTGGGGTGAGGAAGCTCCCAGGTATTGTCAAGACACTCTATTATTGGGAGTCACCCCCTTCACGCTGACACACTCAAGCAATGTCGAGGGGTGAACATTTCGAGAAAATCAAGCAAAAATATCGCAGTTCAAAATGTCGGGGAGAGCTAGTCTTCGATAGATACGGACTCAATAACGTATACTCCATTTGCTGAGATAAAAACATCTCCCCAATATCCCCCTCTTTCCTCTGAAGAGTGTGCGTTTCAGAAATTCCAAAACTACTCGTGACGGTGAGAGGTTTATTTAAGGAACGTGGTTCACGTGCTATTTACCAATATATTTCACTCCTTTTGGAAAATTGTTGGAAATCCATTTCGAAAGACTTCCTCCATCAAATATTGTCTAAGAAAATAAGGCTTTTTGAAATTTAAAACATCGAAATGAAGTCCACTCTATTGATTAGGTTTTATAGAAGCACCGTGAAGACTTCAGATATTTGAAATAAAGTAATATTGTAAACTTAGTTTTACTTTATTCCTTTAAAACCAATCTGGAACTGTGAAGCGGACATGTAGATAGAGAGAGATGGTTTGGAGGAAATATTATATTTTCATTATACGTTCAAGTAAAGAAAAACTGTCTCTGGTTTCACGTTTACGGAATACCATCTGGACACGGAAACTTACGTTTTTGTCTTCGTATTGGATATTTTATAAATAGAAACAAATACGTTTAACACCCCTAATACTATTTTGTACCTAATTGTAATTCATGTTGGAGATAAACACCCTTCCCTCCCTCGCATTTATTTTCCGCTCTCTTTGAAACACTTCTTCCTTTTCCCACGTCTTACGTCACCCCAGGGCTGTTGTTCCCGTCGCGAAACCACTTCGCATTGTTGCCAACTGTTATCTCCAGATGCCTCCGAAAAGTCACGACCTGTCGTGGGATCTGCGGATAGAGAACTTTTCTCTCATTCTTGTTTCTTTCTTTCTTTCTTTCTTTCTTTCTCCTGTAGATATTATGTGAGTGGAAAACATTTCCCTTCTTTTTCGTCATCGTCTTACGTTTGTTTGTCGCCTCTTTTGTCTACACGTCGTCTTTTGAAGTTTTCGAATCTTGGACTTAAATATGATAGAGACCCAGTGATCTCCGCTGCGGGTTTGTCCGTGATAACATGAGACAGAAGATACTGTGTGGTGTCGCCGTCTCTCTCGCTTGGAGGAGGGGGTAAGGTATTTGCGCTGCGACAGGAATCGAGTTCCCCCACACAATTCGATGAGCGAGAGAGACAGAGATACCTAACTTGCTTTCCCCTTCGGACAACCGGTACATACGACGGTTGAGTCTATTTTCTATTTATGTCTCTGGACCGAACTCCAGAGCGGTCCCTCTGACCTGCTTCGGAGTCAACTCAACAAGAACTCAATTTTCCACCATAATTCACATGTATCCCGGGTGCTGTTGGTTTATTGGCTGTTCCACTACGTTCTCGAGACGGAATAGGAACCACTCCTACCCTGTCCTGTCTCGCTCCGAGGTGAGATTTTCCCCGGTTGAACGCGGAAAGTGTTTGATATCACTCATTTATAACATACACATAAATATAAATGGACTCAGCGGTACCATATACGACCGTTTGTCCGAAGGGAAATACGAACGATGATGTCTCTCTCGCACATTGACACGGGTAGGGGAACTCGATTCCCTCTCTGACTGCTGCGCACAATACCTTACCCCCTTCAAACGGACGAGAGAGAGAGAGAGAGGGTGACATCTCACGGTATCTTCTGTCTCATGTTCTCACGCAGAAATCGCCGACGTTGAAGCGACGTCGAAGGAGGATGTCGAATAGACGCCGCCGCCCCGACGTCGTATTTCCCGGAATTTGAAGTCGAGACAACGTCGAGATCGAATCGAAGATCGACGCTGAGACGAGTCAGTTATTATTATAATGATGATAATGGCGCAATATGGGTCTCCGCTCCCGTTGATTGTGACCTAATTTCTCTTTGGACGGTGAGGATTACATTCGTCTCTCACTGCCCTCTGGTGGTGGAAGTGTTGGAACTCTACTTGCGAGCAATTTTCGCAGAGAATATTCCTCTCTTTTACTTGTTCACTATTCAGGGCACCAATAGTAAGACAGAGCAAAATACAAAATAAAAAAGGATTAAAAAAAAACAATTTGCTTTTATTGGTGCGTTGCAGTAGCTCAGTGCTAGCGTGTTCTCCTTGCTCGTCTTGGAAAAAGAGAACTCTCGTTTTAATCACGCCGCAGCTGGACTCTGAAAGACGGAGATTGTAAGACAATCATCTCATAGGAATGTGTGCGTCACAAGTCATAGAATATGATAGAACAATGTAAGACGATGGATAATATCCGTAAAAGTTTTAACAAAAATTATAATTAAACATTTTCAAGAATGTGTGTGACGACGTTGTTTTGGCTTCGAATAATAGTTTTTTTATTTTTTTTATTTTTTACGACGTCGTGAAGACGCCGTTCTCCGACGTTGCATCGACGTTACATGCGTAGACGCGTTGGCAACGTCTTCACGACGTCACCTCGACTCGAAATTTCTACGTTGTCACGGACGACCCACAGCAGAGGCCGCTGAGTCTACGATTTATGATCTGGAATTTTTAAAATTGGTGAAACTGTTACTCTGCTGTACATCGTTCAAATTCAATGACTGCTATTTATATCATTCTACTCGTCTTTTCACGAACATTAAAGCAACGCTGAAAAATACAAAGTTTTTCTTTTTACCAATAAAAGTGTCTACGTCTCGATAGCTAAATAATATACCAAATGATTAGTTCCATTTCACGACTTGTCTTTTGGCGAAAACCAAACTTCGTTATCTTTAACCTTCGTTTAGGGGGAGGCGCAGCGCGGTTTAACGACTTAACGTATCCCGTGAGTCATTTTCTATTCTCTATCGTTCCTTCGATCGCAGGGGAAAAGCAAACGGGATGCGGGTTTTCGAAATAGTTGCCCCACGAATACAACTAATGGGTCATATTTATTTATTTATTTGTGACGTGATATTTTGTATACGATCGACAAATTTATATTAATTTAAGATGGAAAAATTAATACGTTTATGTCTTTACTATTATAAAGTATTTTAATATTTTATAATAATATGTTGTCATTTTGTAATGGGCGACGGGGAAATTACTAACACAATTTTTTATTTCCTCTCACAGGACATAAAACGTCAAATATTAAATCTAGCGGCAGAGATTTATAACAACAAGTTGCAATACGCAACGTTCGATGAAGAATTTGATGTAAAATAAAGAGTAATTCTCGGGTCGTTTGAGGATTTCACTCCCTCATCCGGGATAAAGAACCTCGTCACGAGATGTGTGAAAATCTATTGATATCTTTTGTATTCATCTTTCCCTCATTGACTTCGTGACATCAACACGACGACTCCAGTAAAATATTCCAGCCTTCGTATGAAAGTATTTGCGCAAAAAGCTGATGCTACAAAAAAGAAGCGATAATTTAAAATTTGTAGTACATGGCAGCTAAATAGAAATATATGTAATTGTGTGTTTTCATTCCAAATTTATTCTGTCCCCGCGACGTAAAAAGAAATGTTATAAATCCTATTGCTTGCAGGTGATGAATAACGTGTGCTTTTGTAATTAACTTCTGACGAATAACTACCATAGACGGGTGCAAATTATGCAATGAAATATGTTAATTAATTTTGTAAATTAAATGTATTTTAACGAAACGACCACAATAACACTGCGTGAATGTGTTTTCCACAATTTAATTACTTTTCGGGAAAAACTAATCAAATGATTGGATTTCACAATTAAATATAATTGAATGGTTCCTGCGATATCGCGCGGAATGAAGGCGTCGCAGGTGGGAAGGGCGATGCTCAGTAAACGATTAAGTTCTAAATTAGATCAATGTAAAATATATAATATTCTTAGTGTCTTCATTATTTTGCAACTCTTGCGATCCTCTTCGCCTGGTTTCGAGTCACCGAGGAAATGAATTAAGAATTAATTAACTTTTGAAGCAGTCGAATAGGGTTTTCTCAATCCGAGCGAGTGTTCAAAAGCATAAACACAGAGTGAGCAAACCGAGAAAATTACTATTGTTTGTTTTCTTCTATTTATTCTTCATCGTTCTTGTGTTTAATTTCATTTCATAATTTCAATAATTTTTACACTTCTTTCGATACAGTTTTCACATCTCAATTATTATATACTTTCATGTTTCAATTATTGTTATTTATATATTTATGCAACCGAAAAAGCTTTATAACATTAAAACTATGAGCAACAAACAAACGACATTTAATTTATCATTCTTTGATAATGTTGCTAATGCTCTAAAATTACCAAGCTCTACATCTAATTAAAAATTTGTATAATTGAATGAATTCATTCTCAGAGGATTTCAAGGGAGAAACAAACCAATATTTTCCTTTTTGTCAAATGAATAAGAATATTTCATTCAAGTGAAAATATTTCTATTTTCTCAATTTTCCTTAATTAAAATGAACATTAGTTTTATAAGAGGATGATTGGTATTTCTCTAACATCGATACGAGTTCTTCGTATCATCACTCATTTAATAAATCCCTTTAGTATTATAGTTAGGTATTTTTTACGTAGGTTTTTGACTGTCACAATATAAGGTGGCTGACAATATAAGGCTGGGGAAGAAGATTCATGCAATTATAATTAATGGTGTAATATGAAGAAAACACTCATTTTCACAAAAAGGCCAACTTTTAAATACAAAATTGAAAGAAGTAAATTTTCCGTAATATTATATCACTATTATTTTACTCGTATAGAGAGAGTGGTCTGAAGCACTCGCATTTTTTGATCATTTCAGTGTTATATGCGCGTAATGTTTCATGTCATATCGTATTCTTCAATACAACAGTAACATTGCCTCATATACGAATAATTCGAAATAGTGTTTGACTCCGTGGTTTGCCTACCGCCAAAGCGTCGTGTCGACTCGCCTTTTGAACCCAGCAATCGTTAGAAGAGGCAACAATGCCTCCTCCCAATGCGTTTATATATCTCTTCCACTTTCCTCTTGGAAGCCTTAGTAGCCTGGGAGCTCCGGGGGCCCGAAGCGAGGCGCGGTGTTGAACCTGACTGCTGGGGGGGTTGGCATTCCACTGCAAACAAAGTTGTTATGATTCATTTCGCACTTTTGTCGGCCGCCCGTGGCCTCGACGACGGCAAGGGGTGGGTCGGGAGGGGGGGGGGAGGATACGCAGGTCTGTGCGTGAGACGTCATGGTAGGGGTGGAGGGAAGGTAGAAAGGGGTTGAGGAAAGAACACTACTGTAAAGATGGTAGACTATTAAAGTGTCTAACTGGAAGTTATAACGAGATTGAAATATGGTAGTCATGATCTAGAAAGTATTTCAAACTTTTTTTTAACTGGTCTGAAAATTGGGATATATGTTTCATATTAAATCAAATTAGTTTTACTAAGGAAATCTGCTAGAAAATATCTGACAACGAGAAGGATAATAAACAAGACAGTTCGGAAATAAATTAGGTGGCAATCAAGTCAACTGAAGCAAAGATACGAATCGAAAAATAGAGTGTGTTGAGAGCGGGCAACAGTTATAATGTACTGGATCATGGTCAGATATGACTTTCGCAATTATTATCTACAATAGAAAAGTGAAATTTGAATTTTGGATAGTTATAAACTTAAACCCTTCAGCACTCGCATTCACACGAAGAATAAATATAAATGGAGGAAACTGAAGTACGTTTATGGTGTACAAGTTCTTTGGTTCGGAAACATTAGCTGGAAAATATGAAAATAGCGTTCTGATATATTACCAACATACTTTCTTCGTTATCCTGTTTCCATGTGCAAATTCGTCTTCTGTTTGCCGTGCAGTATGATTCACAACTGTTTTGACAATCGATTGGGACGAACATTTCAATACACCAATGGGGATCCAAGGACGATGATACACGACAGCACTCAAAATCTGACGCGAATTAAGTCACGGGAAATCGGCTAACAATAAAAAAATCTTTGATAGTATTTTCAGCCTCTATATCACACAAGTCTAATATCGTTAGTTGTAAAGATGTTGTGAACTTTGTGTTACATAAATGCTATATAGTGAATGGATGACATGAACAATGTATTCGTGTTATATGAACTGTTAACCCTGAAGGATATAAAAAATATATCGGAACGTTCGCCTTCCCAAAAAAAATGGACTTTTGCTTGGCCTAAACACAAAGATATCCCTATTATAAAAATGTCCCTATATTCGCCCGGGTTTTTTCTCCGGTCTTCCTCCTGGTGGTGGTGGACTTTCCTTGGACGGGAAGGTCTTTAATACCTATGTTTTATTAATCTCTAGTTTTTACTGCACAAATATTGGATTTATCAGCAAGTTCTACACGGATCCCATGGGCAGATAATATTTGTTTAGGGTTGAAGTTCGCTGAACACCGAAGAAGTTGTTTGAGGTGGTGGTGTCCGAAAAACACAATGCAGCGGTGAGTGAGGGGGTGGGGGAGCAGTGTAGGTTCTGTGGCAGGTGTAGAAGTTCCGTGGCGGTAGAGCACAAAGCCGGGAATTATCGCCCTCTCACAAAGGACGGCGGTCGCCGAGTCGCGGCTTTTTGTCGCATTGTGCGTCGGCCGTCCCGGTCGCCGTAATGTCTCTGCGTCTGTGGTTTCGTCGTGAATGGGGGTGGGATCATCCCTTAAAAATATCGCATTACTCTCCTTTGGATCTTGACATGTTTTATATCCAGATACAAAATACCTCTTTTATTTATTCCTCTTTTTTTCATTCTCATTTTGCATGGAATGTAGTGATAGAACATTTTTAATTTAGTTTAAACATAGGAAGTTATTCTAGCACAAAAAGATTTAATCCTTATTTTCACAATGTTTACAGCTTTACAAATTTTTCTTAAACTGTTTTCCAAAATGTGCGACTTTTGACTTCAACGTCTTTTCAAAATAGTTTAGGCCTAAGAATTTTTTAACATACACTAAAAATGTTTAATAAGGCAAAAACGCGTTACATACCTGCCATAGAGAACATCAATGGAACTTCGCTCTTTCATCAAAGCAAATAACTTTCAAAGAACGCGAAAAACAAGTTGATTGTATATTGTGTTATGCTCAAGTAATGTCAGAGACAAAATAACTGCAGGTGACAAGTACGAGTGTTCATCCAATATCCTTCAGCAAACAGAATATAATAATGCCAATATATAGTTGAAAAAAAGAATTGGAAATATATATAGGCTGCGATGGAGCAGAGTTGTATGAAAATATATTATTGAATTGAGTTTCTCATTTTCTTAAGATTTCGGGCGCTATATTTTTGTTTCTTCAATATCACATAACAGATTAATGTTTCAGAAATCAAATCTTGAATGACATTAAATATTAGTAAGATATTTATACTGTTATTGATTTTATCGTATTCTTGTTATTAATGATAATAATTCCCCGATACAACTATTATATGATGTCAATCTCTAGCACAAATTTAAGCGACAACCATTTAGGTTGAGTGCGATTTCGAAGACCCGATATTTTTTTCATTCAAGCTTTGATCCACATCTCAGAAATGTGTCAGAGAACTCAGCAAAGGATTTAGCAACAATGGGAGAGGGCCAATGATGAAATATAAACTCGATATTAACTGTCGATAATTTTTACTATTCTACTACTTCCGTAATTTTAATATTTAAGATAGTTAAATATATCATGTGACCTTATTTGGACTAATAAGTTAGCATTCCATATTAAACAATGCAAAACATTATGAAGTTTACCGTTTACCGTTTAGTGCTAGGGATGCGATGTGGGGGCTATGTCTTTGTCTCAATTCCAGATTTTCATTGAATTCCTTCGCGAAACATATCCTGCGACATAATTCATTCGACTGCCATTAAACTCTCTCCAGATTAATATCCTTCACCCCTCGTCGTGTAGCACGTGGTACGAGTGGTCATCACGCGTTGATGACGTCATCGTGCGGATGTCGACCTTGAAACACGGTCCCTCCCTCCCCCCTCTTCGGCATGTGTCGCCTTTGTCTCTGCTAACGCCGCCCCCCTCCACTCTCCGCAATTCTCAGAGAGTGTGGGAAGGGATGTTAGCTGAAGGGGTGAAGAGCAGCGTGGATGGGGGAGGGGACATTGGTTCGAACCCCTCTCGCGCGGACGTATTACACACATCCACACGTGTTCTTCTCTGGTTCTCGCGAGTTACAAAGAGAGAAGATACCACACCGGAGTAAAGATATTATTGTCCGCAGTTTTTAACTATTACAATTAACGTCCATTATACTCGAATAATCAAATTAAATAAATAATTTAAGACTTATGACGTTTAACGGACGAGCAGTGTGTATTATGTGATTGAAAATCTCACCACGTTTCGGCTTTATGCTGAAGTCGTCGTCAGGAGGTAGAAATTACATTATTACAAGATACACAACAACACAACAATTGGACACGATTTAATGATTAATATCAATACAAAAAGTTTTTAAAAAAGCAGAAATTTTTAGTGACATTTTACTCTATACTTTTAGTATTTTCCGGCGAATGTTCGATTAGAACAAAACATAAATAATTTTTATTTTTGTTGGTTGTAATCTATCAATTGCATTCTGTGTACATTGATTTAATTGTGTTGATTTGATATATTTTTAGAAATGAGACACGAAGTTGTTCTGTTCTCTCTTAGTTCACCGTGAATTCGCAAAGAGAGCGATAGGGTACGTTTCTGTTTCGTAACATTGATCAGTTCATCGGTTGACAACTTCGGGGTGAGAAAGATATCCACTTTAATTAATGGTACGGAAAGAAAAAGGTTGCGTAACGAGGAAGCTATGATACGTCAATAACATTGTTACGAATTCTTCAATAATATACATCGTTACATACCATAGCGGGGCAACAAAAATGTTCGGTGGTATAATCGAGGCTATGTTGGAGATATCTTTAAGAAACAATTTGCATTCACCTTTTTGACTCTCGCATGCAGTAAAATAATATATGAATACTTAAGAGATTGTTACAAAATTAATGAAACCATTTAATAAAATTCTTCTCAAAAATGATTTCCCTGATTTAATGTGGGTTACATTCTGGAGTTTTCAAAGCTATATTTTGACGAAAATATTTTAATTTTTAAATCTACTTTTCTATTAGTAAAACAATATGATCTAAATTTGTAAAAAATATGAATTGTTTCGTAAAAGTCATTGGAAGGAAAATGCGAATTTATTAAATAAATAAATTTTATTGTCACAAAATGTAAACTGTAAACTTATTAAAATGTAATTTGAACGTATCAGAATGTAAACGGGGATTTACGACGAAATAATACAAAATTAATTCCACATTAAGTGATTTCAATAATCTGAATTCCTTTTTATTACACAGACATTTTCACGCGAATACTTTTTATTTGTAAATCCAGATACAACCAATGTTCTGGTATTTTCTGCGTCTTCTGAACTGTAGCACAGGGGAAACGGCCATTTACTTAAAAGTTATTTACATAACAGTTTAAATCGTAAGGAAACTTAATAAAGCGTCTAAAAATGTATCTGATACGCTTCCGTGAAAGCGTAAACAGCATTGATACAAAAATTCAAATAAAGTATACTACGAAACGTTTTAAAATATTTGCTGGTGATAAGATAGATCAACATTCCAACAACAATAATGTCACGACAAAGACACGGCTGTAATGTGCCAGAATGATTGAGTGACCCATTGTTATTCATGTCGCGGGTTTAGTTTTAAACACTAGTTTATGTCTCAATAAAATTTTTTCTTTTCAAATTTTTAGCATTCTATTTTCCAAATCCTGTTTACGTCCAGTCTCCTTCTGATTACTGAATTAAACCTTAAAATCAAGAGATAAGTGCGTAAGATTGGAAAGAATTCTGAAGGGAAACAAATCTTCTCAGGATGTAATATAGAGTCTTCGTATATATTCACACGTGTAACAATTGAGGCTGAAGATAGAAAAACCAATTAAAACTGAATTATCTCACCCACTTTTACCAATTCAATTATATTACAATTCTACGATTACAAGATTAAGATGCATTAACAATTACAATTACGATGAGGGTATTTAATAATTAAAATATGAAAATTCGTTAATTTTTTCCAAAAAAAATTCTGGGAATTCCTTATTAATTCATTTTCTTAAATGTTAAGTATAGTTCGAATAAATTACTACAAGTGAAATTAACATCTTATTATTAACATTACAAAAAATTAATGGAAACTATTTGTTTGCTAATAGTGAAAAGAAACATACTGATACGGCATATTGCACGGAAATGGTTTTGAAAAATCATCAAAACACCTCCTTGATCCAAATACGAACATTTGAACCTCCACTCAAAAGGGCACAAATCCACATAAGTCAACATCCGTTGCACATGACCTAAGCTTGGTTACTGCGCGGTTACAAAGTGACTGACACTGCAGGAGAAACGTCCAGGTGTTGCAGGTACTTGGCCTCAAACGAAGTCGGATTGTTCAGGTTCAGAGCCGCGAAGTTACCAGCGCCGAATCTCGCTGTTGTCCAAATCTAATCTGATGATTCACATTTTTGCAAACTAATCTTTATCTTAAGATTGAGGTTAAGCAATTTTCTACTTTTGATGGGTGTTAACGGAAGTCGACTTTGAGCTCCCACCGAAGACAGAGAGACAACGGAAACGATATATCGAAAAGTTTTAATTTTAAAAAGGGTATACTACACTGAAATATATTATTAATGAAGTCAAAATAATATAACGCATCCAAGACACCAATAAATGTATAAAAATTTGCTGCGACATGAAAAGCTAGTGATCTTTCACGTCAAGTGCTTGGATTATATATTCACTGTTAAACACTCCTCCGTGCTTAAAATAGCATATGATAGAATCAGAACAAACAAACTTAAGAACTTTATACTTTCATCCTAAAGGTACGTTCACACTTATATACATGAGTGAGCGACTTGTATGAGATACATGTATACGCAAGCTTTCGAAAGTTTGCGATTTGTGTGAGCTCAGACATTTCTACCTCATGCGTGTATACGGGAGCGTTTACACTTCGCGATTTGAATCAGGGAATTCTGGTTTATCGCGAAGGAAGAACACAAACTGATATAGTAATCTACTAAAGAAATAATCTACTCTAAACGTAACTAGTTAATGTAATATGCACTACTCAACACATAAGATTCCAGGAATCAATAGATTATGTGAAATTCGTATGACAACAATGACATAACCTCAAAAAAGAAAACTGGAATGTAAACAATCATGGCGGAGTGCGTACTGACCATGGTTCTGGGCGTCTGGGACTTGCATGCGCGTACATGAGAATATCCTGAATGAAGCTCATCAGGATTTGTATGAGGTGTTGTCGCGCGACATGTCAGAGACTAACTACATTCAAATTGACATGTATCTCAGACAAGTCGCTCATACAGGAATGCAAGTGTAAACGTACCTTAAGAGTGGATGTGTGTGTCTCTACAAATTCATTTATACAACTCCGAGCGGATACACAAATACGAATTCTTATCTCGGCAATTCTTGAGGATAAATAGGAGACGCTGAGGGCTGCATAAAGAGTAGTTGATATCGTTTCAGACAAACGGTCGTGGACTTCCGAGCAGAAGAAGATGATTTACAGGATTTACACGTTCGTGAGTCCAAAGCTAGTTTCATGACACTACAAACGAGATCATCATTACTTATAGAGGAACCTTCGCGAGGTATTTGTGGTCTTCAGATACAGAGCACGACTTATACTCTCAAGCCGTGGAACTGCCATGACGAAAATCATGCAAATACTTATCACGAATTGCCAACTTCTACGAATTCAACTTAAATCCCAATATATACTTATAGTAGTCACAAAAGTAAACAAATACAAAAGTTAATCACCCAACAAACTGAGACATAAGGTAATATTCGTTTCTTACGTTCAACGCAGACACAACAGAATAGAACCGCAAGGGCAAGTGAATTGAATTGATGGCTGATGTTGGTGATACGTGAAGTTTTCAGAAATTCCAATGTCCTGCCAACATAACACGAGGTACACATATTTTTATTCTTATGGACGATGGTGAAATAAATGTGTTGGCTACGCTGAGCACAAGCGCTATACCAACATCATGTCAATTAGACTGACAATAAATAAAGAAATTATTGTCAAGAAAACTGTTACTAACTGCCTAAGACAACAAAGTAACTAACTGGTACTAATATGTTACAATTAACTAATAAACACTGTGCGTTTCCGTGAATGATTTTTTAAGTGAAGTGGCATTTCTCGAAGCAAGCAAACATGACTTCGGGTTATTGAGGAGACAAGTAACGCTGCCGTGTGGTTCAAAATGGGAACATATTTTCGTCATACATTTTGGAGTTTCGCATGCAATAAAAATAACTAAAATAATTAATTTAAAAAATATGGTTCTAGGCCAATTATCATATAAAATGTCAAATATTATGTCGAATATTTTCGTTATAATATTGAAGATAAAATATATTTTCTTTTCTCAGTTTGATGAATAACTTTTTGTTTCATTAAAACTACGATGGAGTTTTTTTCTTCCAAAATCTCTAAATACAGCGCTCTACTCAAAATGCGCTAATTGCGTTAATTGTAAACTTATAAGAAATGTATCACTGTTTCCTTCTTCAACTCAAATTTAATTGTTAATTAAATGCACAAAAGCAATGTAAAAACAAAGTAAATATAATTGAATTTAAAAAAAAACGGAAAGAGAATTATCATTGCTTTTGCCAGTCAAAAGTATTCTTACTTGGTCGAAAAAACTGTTTTGAATCGAAAATTACGCATCGCATACTTACACGAATGAAATAATTGTTTCAAATTAAATTTTTCCTTTTTGTCCACAACTTTCGACTAAATGCGTTTTATTGAGTACACAAGAAAAATATTTTGTAAATTATACTTTCGACTCATATTTTGAGTTACAACACTGTAATTACCTTCATATGTTACAGAGTAATTACCTTCATCAATTATTTTTACGAGTATTATTCATAAGATTTCACGAGAGTAATATCCCATTTTATCTGTAACACTATTTCTCTGTTGAGAAGACAATTACCACTCACGAGTGGAATTATATCTCACGAGACGATAGAATATAAATGCGGCCAAATGAAGAACTCATTTCACGAAGAAAACGAGACAAGTGAAGCCGTTCCGTCATTTGTTCCGTGTACACGAAATCTCTTCCGGAGTTAATTCTTCATTAATGCGATAAAAGACTCAATTAAGTTAAAAATAAAACAAAACCAGGGTATATTGTTATTCCCTATTTAACATCAACAGCTTCATTACGACGCCGTAAATGGAGTTTTAAGTACTTCCGCCGCGCGCGGGAAGTAAGAAGAAGAAGAAGGAAGGAGACTCTAGCGCCTCCGTCGGAAATACGGAGAAGCTGCCGCAGCAGGAAGATGTCGCGAACGCTCCGCGCTGCCCCTGCATTTAGGACGGGGAAAGAAGAGAAGAGAGGAGGAGAGGAGGGGAGGGGGGGAGGGTAATCCCTAAGCACGCAGCAGCAGCAGCAGCTGAGTTCTTCCGTCGTCGTTTTGGAACAAGTGAGCGTTAAAATGAAGCTACTGTTTCGAGTGGGATATCACTAGTTCCATCAGCGACGGTCGCACGCGCTCACTCTGTTTGAGTGCGCGCCGTCAAACTTGCCACGACGATTGAAAAAAAAAAAAAACTTTCCATAATAGAAATTTCTGAGAAAAGAAATAATTAAATTTAAAAAATATGTGAAAAATTACTTGAATCAAATATGAATTCTCATATCTCTCTATAGAAATATCGATAAATTAATGTTTTTTTTTTATTTTGTAGAAGTTTGTCTTACCCTGTTTTAAGTCTAAATGTCCCCAAAGTGTAGTATGAAAAACAACTCTAGACACGTCGGCACTTCCTAGGCAAGTTGTACTAGGAGCTGAATCTATTTTTTGTTCGGAAACATATCGAAAATTATTTTCTCGGATAAGTCGGGGGAAGAGTCCCCAAAAGGTGTCGAGTATCCTTCATTGTCGACGCATTTCCTTTGCAAGTGTTATATAACAGATGAATACGTCCGTGTTAGTCGATCTGATTGGAATTCTTAATCTAAATTTTACGAGGAAAAGGTTATTAAATAGCTTAAGAGTACGTCAAATCATTACAAGTAATGAAACACATGAAATAACGTGGTTACGCAGACAAGGAATAAAATTGAACACCAAACAATACGCGGATAGTATTCAATGAAGCGACGGATGTATAAAATAATTTTAAAAAACCGTGAAAAGATAAAACGCATGAACAGAAAATTCTGTTCTGCCAAAATAATAATTTCTGTTTCTTTTTGAGATGTGATATTCTAAGTAACAACATTCAAGTTTATAGAACGTGAAGCTGCTACACCATGGCTCAATGCAAACTAGATTTCTGTGAAGCAGATTGTACGGCGAAACAACTCGAGTACACTAAACTTAGGCAGTTGCTTCGATATTTGTGGGGGTGGTGGTGAGGGGGGGGAGGAGGGTGAAGCCGACATGAATATTCCGTGCCCCCTTCCCCCTCACCAACCGAACGAATGCGTCGAGAGAACAATTCGGATGAAGTGAAGTTCGTTAGCAAGTCGCTCGCAACTTCTGAATTAATCATGGGTAAACAACGCGGTTTGACTGACAGCGACGACGCGGAAAACTGACGCAACCTTCATTCTCGGTTTGCGGAGAACGATTTGAATGTTTGATGAACCCGAGTCTATTACAAAGAATAAGCTTCCGTTGGCCGTTTTCGTTGTTGTACGTGAAGATATATGACTTCTTGTCTTACACTTACATATAAGTAGACCCAGCGGTCTCTGCTCAAGGTTGTCCGTGATACTTTTTGGTATCGTCCTCTCTCTCTCTCTCTCTCTCTCTCACGCGCATCCGCTTTGGAGGAGGGAAGATATTGTGTGCAACAGTCAGCAGTCAGAGACGGGGAATCGAGTTTCCCGTCCAAATCCATGTGACATTTTCCCCTTAACACAACTTGAACATAAAACCACCGGGTCTGTTTATATGTAAGTACATATTCCTGAGTAGTAGCGTAGTTTAAGTCACCCTTGGAAATGTCTACTGGAAGAGCTGTTTTTTCTCGACCTCTGAAGACGATGTTGCAAAGTTGCGGAAGGGAAATATATTCAGCATTCGTCAGACGCCTCTCAAGTAGAAAAAAAAGAAAGGACCGCTAATTATCTATGTTCCCAAAAGGGCAGGCAACTGTTTGCAAAGGTAACTCTTACCTGCCCCACACCCATGTCGATTCGGTACATTGCACTCTCCGGAATCCCAACATCTCTCCTTCCCAATTCCTTCAGCCAATTCATGAGGTTAGGAGGAAGAACCTTGCTGAATGACGAAGACTATAGACAAATAACTTCTGAAGAAGTCTGCGTGAAAATTTCTTGCACTTTTTTCTATTGTAGTAATTATAAGTGGGAAATGTAGGGTGTTGTTGAAGTTTATCTACATGGAGCGATACGAAGTAGGAGATGGGCTGGTTAGCTGTGTTTACTGACAGCTTAGCCCACGTGGAGGGGTTAGAAGAAGTAGTTAGTAATAGTTAGAGATACTGATATTAGCAGGAGGTGGATAGAGGAAGGAGGGACATATGGGACATGGAAGTGAAAAGCTGTACTTGCACTACGATGATGAGAGTACTAATGGTGTCGTGAAAGATGTAAATGGTTATAGAGTGGTCAGTAGCGTGTACTGGGAGGTTGATTTGGAACATATCTCAATAGTAATTCGATTTGAATTTTTAAACAAATTGTAAAAGAAATAGGACGTAGAAAAATGAAGGACTAAAATTCTGTCACGGTCCAGAAAATAATAAAGATACATTTGTGATAATTGGTTAGGAATGATGGGGAAAAATATATTTACAGAAAGTTACCTTTTAGAAACAAGGTACAGCGATACTGATGACAATTTTGAACAGTACGTCCATTTTCGGATACCTTAACCCTAAAGATATCTAAAAAAATGAATCACAACAGGAAGAAGCTTAAAAGAGTACGCACTAATAAAAAAACCCAAATAAACGGTATCATGAACAGTTGGACGATGTACTTCCCGAGAAGAACAAAGGACATTTCCACTTTTTTTCAAAATGGAAGAAATAATTTTTAAGTAAATTTTGAATAAAAATGTTTGAGAGAAATTTCCGTAAACAGTAAATGAAATAACCTAATTTGTTTTACATACTTGTCAATTTCTTTACATCAGCGATTTAAGGGAAAACACAAATATTTGCCATACTATATTACGAGCTGCAAGTTTGCAAAAATGAAATTGAAGGAAAAATGTGAATGAGGTAAAATAAGGGAATACGGTTTCTGGCACCTGAGTCACGAGTATTTTCAAAGCGCTGAGAAAAGTGACGTGTTTCTTTAAGACGTGCGTCATTTCTGCACCCGGTTTAGTCCATGAAACTCTGTACACGATATGGTAGAGGTCAGTAGCAAGTGCAAATCAGTAGCAGATTTTCAAAGGAAATATTTTGTCGTTCGCAGAGAAGGGGAAAATGTGCTTGATTGGAAACATCAACACAACGAATTCCCAATCGAATGGACGGAGTTGTTCAGTTGCGACGAAACGCAGGGGGGAGGAAAAATCCGCTTCGAAAATCTAACTAGGAAGCAATTTGCACGCAAGGTGGTCGTTTCACTCTACACAATCCGGCTCCGATGGACCCGTGGCATAAAGGATTTTAAAAGGCTCTATTATCGGAAACACGAGTCGAAGCGTCCCCTCTCTCTGCCTCTTCTCAATTACATTTCATCCGCAGAACAACAACAACAACAAAAAAAAAAAAAACCGGCGGGCAGCCATCAGAAACAAGCGTGCGTCTGTATTCAGCAGCAGAGTGATGGCAGCCATGAAGGTGGTGGGGGGTCAATTGCTCAGTAGACAAAGAGGAATATATCGTAATTATTTTTTCCTCTTTTTTGTGTATTTTACCGTAATAAAATTTGAATTCATCTTTGTTTTTGAAACAACTGAGTCTAAAACATTTGTATAGATGTATATAAACGTGATAAAATAGTAACGTATGATATTACCTCATTTACGAATTTTGTACCATATACTGAAAAATATTGTGTTTAAATGAGACATTAAATAAACTTCTCATAAAAGATTAATTAGATGTAAAAGAAATTAAAAAAAACTGTTTCACTTTACAGTAAAAGTCGCAAACAAAATATATTTTTTTAAATTTCTATTTGTAAAGATAACTGTTTCGAGAAAATATCCATGATTGACTTCAAGTTCCGGCCACATAGCGAAATTATTAGCGTTTTTATAGTCTCACAAGTCGCCACAGAATTTGATGTAAATTGTTTGGAGAAAATCCTTGAGACGCAACCAGACTGCCGGATTCTTAGTGTTCCGCGCTTCATTTTCATCTCAGAACAGAATGTACAGTGTTACCAACGTTTCACGTGGAAGCTGGTCAGATCAGCTAATCAGTTGGTGTTTATTCTGTGTCTACGCGACAGAATATTATATATTTTTTGACTCTACTTGTAACAATATTTTATTGAATACAATTTATCAAGAAATGTAGCGATAACACGCAGAGACAGATTATTTCGCTCATCGATTAAGTTTTACGATTTATTTCATTGGACTATTATATTTGATTAATTTATATTTATTAGATTTCTTTTTCTTTTCCATTAATGGTGCGAAAATAAAAAATAAAAATCGCAGACTGTGAGAATATTTTTCTCAATAACCCCAATAATTCCAAATTATCAAGTAACAATTGTGACTTCATGTAAAGCAAAGTAACCGTGTCCGGGTGTAGAGATACCACGCCAGGTACGCGCGACGTTTCATTTTTAGAATAAAAGTATCTTCAGTATGTATATTTACTCAAGTCCATATATTCGGTAATATAATCCGATATTCAACACAAAGGGCTGTAATGACCACGATGTTGGCGAGCTTGAAAGCGCCAATAAAAATATAAAAAAATTCCAATACACACAGATTCGGTAAATCGCCCGTCCCCTCGTAGAAAGAAGAAAACTTGTCAAGGAAGGATTGGCGGCGATGTAGCTGAAGGAAGAAAGTACTCTTTAAGGTGCAGCAGATAGAATGAAATCACTAAAGTAAATAAATTAAATCGACATAAATTAACAGAGTAACGAAATGTTCTTATTGTGATTTCAACTTGAAGGAAACATAACCTCACCGGCGGCCATTTAAATGAAATAATTGCAGTTATAATTTGCGTCTCATGGAGGAAACATTTTTTTTAAGGCCCAACTCGTAAAATAACGAAAATGATGGAGGTTTACTTTGGTTTATCGAAAACTCTCCGTAGTATATCTTACATTACTATTATCTATTGGTCACCGGAGATCTGAGAAAGAAGATATTTCACTTTCTCCAAAGCGGAGTCGCGGTCGCTTCCATGTCATCACGTGTTCTCGCGAATTTCGAAGGTGTCAAGCGAGTTCCTGAATTTGTTTATACTATTCTATTAACGAATATATCTTTATAACGTTTTATCGTCGTTCTTAATCACGTTGGTGTATTTTTAAACGATCAGAATAATAATAATGAAGAAAACAATTATACTCTCAATAATTTGACTTTGGCTCGGGGCGCTGGTCCCTCCTTAGGCGAAGCGAGTCAAATCCCTCAGATGTATAAATGTTTCCTTTATTTTAATGTTATTTGTTATAAAACGCAAGAATATTAATAATAATGGGGAGAAAATATGATTTAGTTTGGATCTATCGGTTAATAATACTCGTTTGAAATGTACGAGAGCATATAGAGACATGGCGAAGGACTACGACGGTTTTTCGATTTACGCTTATAGTGAAATAACTTTATGAAATGTCTGTTGACAAATAATTGTTTTTTACATAAATTGATGTAAAAAAGACTACAAAGGAAAATTTACAACAAATCAAACCAAAGTTCCATCACTTTCGTGATATAAAATTTGGTCCTGTTTTAAAAATATTTTTCGTGTTTTGTCCATGAGACGCAAATTGTATTACACCATGAATTATAACTGCAATTATTTCATTTAAATGGCCGCCGGTGAGGTTATGTTTCCTTCAAGTTGAAATCACAATAAGAACATTTCGTTAGTCTGTTTATTTATGTCGATTTCAGGTATTTGACTGATTTCATTCTGCCTTAAGAGACAGCGTATGTAAGAGGGTTATGGAACAGTAGTTGTTGCTGCTGTTGCTGATGATGATGTTGGAGCGGGTGGTAGTGGGGGTGGGGGGACGACGCTAGGCTCTGTCCGGCTAATTGTACGCGCGTCAGCTCGTCGGCGCCAACCGCCCGTTCACTGGCGCGCGCACGCGTCAGCTGTCAGCGGCAGCCCCCAGCAGTTGCGCTGACGGCCGCTTAGCCGCGCTACCGTCGCGCCCGACCCCTTTGTTCCTGAGAGCGACGGAGGGATGGATGATGGCCTCTGCCCAGGAATGTGGAGATTTGGTGGGGGAGGAAGAGGGGGTGCACGGGGGAACAAGACAAAACGTCGCCCCCGCCCCTTCACAACATCCGTCAGTCACCCTCCTCCGTGTGCCCAACAAACCCCTTTACTTCAACGGGTGCATGACATGGAGGTATACATGCGTGGCATTGCAGGTCGTGCGAAGGCTTTTCATAGAAACCGATGTGAAATAGCGACGCGCTAATTCCATTCGTAACGACGATTTGCGGTCATCGATTCGAATGTTGCGTTGAGCCGAGAAAGGGATTGTGCGGCCAAACGCCGTTATGACGAATTTTACTCCGCAACCCACGAAATTACGATTTATTTCCTCTATCACAACATATATGGAAAAAAGTATAAACATATATTATACCTTATTATAATTAGATAAGGGTGTTGTATTCGGCTTTTAACTAAATTAGAAACAAAGNTTTCTAACGAAATCTTTTTCTCATATATATATATATATATATATATATATATATATATATATATATATATATATATATATATATATATAATTATTAACAACATTTTTACAAATAGCTCTATATATTCCTGTATCTTGATTGTAGGCGACTGAAGATGACAGCATAACCAGTCGAAAGTCAAATTTGGCAAATAAATAAATATTTTTTGGTTGACTATATCTTTGTTTCTATTACCTTCAAAAGCCTTCAAAATTTTTCTAAAGAAGTATATCACAACACACATTTACAACTCTATTTTTCCAGGGAGGTAGTTACAAATGTTGATGTGATGCTTCACACGAAGGTTTTTCCTCGAAATGACTCACTCTTCTGCTGCGAGATTTCAGAATGAACATTTGACGAAAACATTTTTGCCTCACAAAGAACATTTGTATTATCGGATGCTTAAAGTCGTGTTCGGATTTAAGGGCAGGAAATGGACCGTTTTGTTTTGAGATGCGTTTCGGTTTTACTGCTCTGTTTTATACACAAAATTATATACATGAAATCGTATTACACGTAACTAAGTCTAGGGGTAACACTTAACATTTAAGGGCAGTACATGATAGGGGATTCTGTTGATGTTAGTTAGGGCGAATAAGGACCAAAACAAATCTCTTGCTACGGAACAGAATCAGTCACCGTGGTTGAGATTTTCAGAGAAATAACGTGGGAGTTTTCTTCTGCTTCAGGAGCATAATAAGCTTCAAAACAAACACTTGTGTATCACTCATGTGATTTTCAGTTATATTATATCCAAGTGTTAAAAAATTTAAAAAAAGGTGATATTTTTTCAGTTCCCTGGTGAAAATAGAAATGTATCTTATATATTCAAATATTTCATAACAAAATTACTAGAGCATAAAACGTTTGAATTCTGGGATGATCATTATTCGTCCAATTACTCAACAAATATTTATAATATATAACAACTTTGTACTCTTCTAGCACCTGTCTATATAATTTATGTAAAATAAAATGAAAATAACATTTTAGAATACATAATCGAACCAGACATGTCCATAATACAAGGTTAGATTGAATTAAAACATATTAACATCTATTTATAACATAAAATGGACACTTATCAGCAGAAGGGTGCTAAGTGCCAGAATTTGAGAAATTGAGATATTTGAACTGAAAAGGTACGAACAGCCACCGTCAATTATACTCTTGATATACGTATCAAGAGGACAAAGACCAAAGAAGACTACAAAGACCATCGCAGAAGGGCAGCAGTGATAAGTCCCTGGTCGATTTCATAACAGTTCGCAATGTGCCATTCACTGGTTTTTGAATTCCGCGGATTTGAAGTGAAAGGAGCGAATGGACTTATAATTCTGCGAACTTGGCAAAATAGAGGTGAAAGAATCGAATAGTTAATTTGATTGTTGGACATAACATTTCGGTACTAAAGCAAGGGAAGCGTGTGAAATACACACAATCTACAATTATGCAAGTTATCTCATTACTTAAGTTAATTAGACCGAAAAGAAGATGTACAGACTATGGTTACTTTTTCGAATTAGAAAGAGCATAAAGAACATTACAGGCAGTCCTGAAAAGAATAAGTGGCACATAACACCATGAAAATGAGATTAGACTTAGCACCATTCAAAAATGAAGGTTTTTTCTTGTTCTCTTCTCGACTTCAATTTTATAGATATCAAGGAACTTTCATTTTGTGCGACAGAGAGTTACCAAGCGTTCCTATCTTTAAAGCTTGAAGAACAAAGAGACAAAAATGTGTAATATAGATAGTTTTTATATAAAAACTTTTGGTACTCTCTACTGATAAGTATCCAAACGTTAAAAGAATAATTGGGATTATAAATTCACTCAAATTGCTCGATTCTCAAAAACTCATTCCACGCGAAATGTTCCATTTCAAGATAACAAAACGCAGTTTTACCTTCTCCTTGGGATGTACACACAGGAAACACACGAATTTGTCTCTTCAGTTCCATAAACACACAGGAATCTATTTCACGGACACAAAAACTAAAAAGTAACGAACAAATAGTAATATTCAATAATAGAAAACTTATCAACGGAAAACAGCGGTCCAACATACTTCTCGCTTCTCTCGCCATTTTTCGAGGAAAAATATTACGTCGACCGCTTTGTGTGCGCTCTGTTCTTCAATTAAATTAGTTGATTTGCAATTGATCTTTCATTTAAACATTTTTTTAGGAAAAGGCTCAAAAGTAGTTACCCAATAGTGTTTCTACTCAACCCAAATTGGTAAGAGAATAACGTTATTTTTAACTAATTTTTTCGCTTTTTAAAATTTGTTACTTTGGTCCTGTAAAATCCATGTACCAGTGTATTAATAATATTTTACATAATACAATAAATATGATTAATATTAATAATATTTCTTACATACAGTGTATAAAAACTATAGAAGAGTTTATGTAAAATATAATCGTGCTACGACTAGTAAATAAATTATAATATCCAGATTTATATTGGAACATTCCATGAATATAATGGAAAATAGTTCAACGTTTTCCTACATAACTGAAAAATAAATATTCTGAAGTAGGAATACATTATTTACTTGACAATCTAGTTTTCAAAAAAGATCGAACGTAAGTACTACGTTAATGGACAAGTACGAAATGAAGACAATGGTTGCACATGATGACGCAATGTTGGTAATTAAGACTGTTCTCGTATTGGGGTATATCTGCGGGCCGAAATTGTTGGAGCTGTTGTGACGTCATAGATATGAGACGCCACAATAGATAAGATACCGACGAGTAAACTTCTTATCTGGCTAATAAAAAAAAAGATTTTGTTTCCATGTTTAATACCTATGATCTAGAAAAATAAAAGGGTTATAGACTTCGGGTTCTTTCCATATGAAAAAAATATCTTTCATCTGGATACCGCATCTGACAGATGCACGGAAGAGAAAGTGCCTTTTAAACAAATCTACAATATTAATAATTTCATAGCACCTTCAACATGGAGCAATGTGGAATTATACATTTTTACAGCGTTACCAGCTCTTATCGAAATCGCAAAAAAGAAAAACATGTTTTCTGTATGCGGTAAAGAATTCTCGTCGTAAGTCAGATATCTGCAGTTTGAAGACCGCGGGAGCTAGTAGTTTCTAGATTTCCCGCAGACAGCGCTAACCGCAGCTTGGGCGCGGCAAGCAATGTCGGCACCGTGTTACGTCAGCGAGCTCCAATAGGAGGCGGGCGGCGTCTGCGAAGGTAACTAACTGTTCACTGCGACCATCGGTTATTTCATTACATTCTGGAATTTGTATTTTGTGTATTGACTCCTGGAAAATAAAAGTTGTATTGTTACTGACGAGTGGCAGTTGTTAACGCGACATGATTAGGATCCTACTATTTCTGCTCGGTTTTCAATTGTTCCGATATCGCTGACTGCACGACGTTCTGTGAGATGTGCGAGCGGACTGTCGGCAGCACTGTTTTCTTGGATTGGCATCTTCAAGACCACTCTAAAAAATAATGCCTAAGTCTTCTCTATGCGGTCGTAGGTAACACAGAAAAAGAAATAAGGGAACTGGTTTTGTATGTGAACTGCTTTCTTCGTATACGTAGGACTCACTCACAGTTATTTTGATTTGTTTTGGAAATAATGAAAAACTAACACTTTATAATTGCAAAAGAAATTACATTTCGACTAAAGATTTTTCTAACAGCTTTCACCAACACTTCTATGCAAAATAAATAACAAAATCAGAGCTTTCACCAACCATTTAATCTTCACAGGATGTATTGAGTTTTCTTAAGGGAACGAGTGACTGCAATAGTTCCACTGTAACTTCCTTTTCCGGAAGGGTAGAAGAAAATAGAAGTTTAGAACACGAAGGAGGTCGGTCTTCCACCGGATCCTCTTCTCCGATTCCGCAGCAACCTGCGACATACAACAAATTATGTACCAACTGTTACACAATCCTTTATTTTACGGAGAGCTATTAGTGATCAATCTCAATTAAGTTGGAATAAGTTTAATTTTATTGATAACCACAATAGTGCGTTTTATTTTTCATGAATTCATTCAGTCGAGAAGAAATATATGTTATAATAATAATAATAATAATAATAATGATTGTTTTGGAGGCTAAGTTCAGGTTTTATGCCGTCGCTACCACTATATACTATTTACGTTCAAATACTTTTAGCGGAGGAAAATTATGCAAAACAATCCATTAGTCTTTAAATTAACGCCACTGCAAGAGGAAAGACGATTTTAAAATATAGGAGAAATAATATAATTAATTTCACAGACCATTCATTAAGATAAAACATTTCCGTTAAAAAGAACCTTGATCTCGACCAATTTTGTACAAATAGAGCATGCAAATATCAGTTGCATAGAACTTTCATAGGTAAGCAGGAAGATAATACTGTTAAGTAGAAATTATAGAACTGCCAACTACGACAGCTACTGTATTCTTCGGAAGTGGTTTGAATTCATAGAAATGACACTGTCCCAATATCTTGTGGGAGCAATGAGTGGACAATATGGTGAAGCAGCATTGAGTATATTGTCAGTGTTTACCCCATCTTCAACATTCACATACTCCTATTCTCGCCCTTAAGTCTCTTCTAATCCATTGACTAGTCTAGGGTCACGTCTCAAGTCGTCCGATGATGTTACTCCAGGAGGTCATTCGTCATTAATTAATGCTTCCGCGTGATTCCTCGTTAGGAAACATCTTTGTGACTCGTCACTATTTCACTCATTTCGTAACAAGAACACGACGCAGTACATGAGTGAAAAAATGAGGTAAAAGAAGCCTCCGCACTCCCTTCCAACTTCAACTTCTTAAGAAGGAGATTTGTGTACCCACAACGTGGAGATTTGCTTTTTCAAAGGCTTTTTCTTTTGTACGATGCAACGCCGTGTAATGCGGAGTAGTAATAACAATTCCGATTTAATGTAAGAGCATGGGTCAGGTCAGGTAGTCAGAATTAATTTGGAATAAAAGGTCAGATACACTGTACGAGGTCAGGCAGAAAAGTAATGAGACTGATTTTTTTATTTACCAAAGTTTTTATTTTTTTCAAACATCAATGTTATCCCCTTCAAAGTAGTTCCCTTGGGAGACGTTGTTCCCACTGTTGGTAGCAGCGCTGGAAGTCTTCAACCGGTATGGTATGGTCTTCAGTACGTCCGTTACACTCTTTTGAATGTTTTCTACAGTCCCGAAATGACGACCTATTGAGGATATTTTTCAGTTTAGGAAAAAGGAAAAACGTCACGGGGACTGAGGTCAGGTGAATAGGGGGGCTGGGGAACCACAGGAATGCCTTTTGAGGTCAAAAATTCTGTTATGGAGAGGGCAGTGTGACATGGGGCGTTGTCATGACGGAGCATCCATTTGTCTGCAATGTCTGGTCTCACGCGAATGACCCTTTTTCTAAGCCTTTCAAGGACGTCTTTATAAAAAACTTGATTGACAGTTTGTCCTGGAGGAACAAATTCTTTGTGGACGATTCCCCTTCTGTCCAAAAAACAAATCAGCATTGTTTTGATCTTCGATTTGATCATTCGAGCTTTCTTTGGTCGAGGAGAGTTTGATACACGTGTGCTCTTATCTGGGACAACAGCGCAGCGTTGACAGATCGCTTGTAGTGTTGCCAGTCTCATTACTTTTCTACGACTGTTCACATCATGCTGATCTTGTTTATAGAACAAATGTACGAGTTAGTGTTTACGTCGATCATCTCCATCGTTGTACAGTTCTCGGATGATTAGAGGGGGTCCGAAACATCCACCGAAAATTCGTTTCGGTAACGAAATACCAACAAAAAATATATATTTCAAGACAGAACCGAAGGTCGTAATATCATACGAAGAATAAATACATACACTGATACTGGTGAGAATGGGGGTATGATTTACGAAATGAAAATGTGAAATTCCCCTAAAGACAAGGGCAGAGCGTTAATTTTACCGTCGCACCTGACGTTTATCGTCTAGCTGCTTCATTTGGAGTCGAAGGTGAGCTCCGCAGTGGAAGAAGGGTAGGAGTTGACGGAGCCGTGTTGAGAGTGGTCCGCGGCACCTCCTCCAGAACCTCCTCGGTCAGTGCACAATGGAGGTGGAAGCGGAGCCAGCGGAGCCAGCAGAGTGGATCCTGGAGGCGTTCCTCGAGTCTAGAATCAGCAAACGAAAAAGAACGGAAATCGCTTATTTAGTATTTTAGTAGAAACAGGTTTCTTATGAGCCGACACACATGCCATGATTGCTTGGGGCTCACAGTCGTTGAAAAGCATGTTAATAGTAATTCAAACAAATGTAGTAAAATTTTTAACAGCAAATGCATCTAGTACAATGAATCGGGAACAATATATGTTGGATAGTATTTACTAGCATTAAAAGATCATTTTCAGCGTCGTCCCTAGTGCTCTACAGAACGTAAACGTTATGAGGTTCCAAAGAAATCATTGTTACACTTCAGTTTGTTATTTTCACTTGGTAAATATCCCAGACAAAAAGTCATAACAGTAAAAATTATAAGAAAAGATGTGGCAATGACTGCCTTCAATTGCACTGTTTCTTTCGAATGTTTCCAATGAATAAGACATAGGATATCGCTTCTTGATTGTATATGGTGGCAATAGTTAATTTTGATAATTTTTCTTTACTTAATGATTTTTACTATGTAAGACAGGTCTGTAATTGTCTCTGTAGCGGTGTGTAGATAAATATTGTAAATCTACATGCTTGTTTTCCTCTACCGGTAAATAAGAATAATAATATGTGTAATACAATGCCCGAGCTGTAAAACGAATTTAAAACATTATTTCTAGCAACATTTAAATTCGCCGTTTCTCATATATCTCCAATAAATAACTGCGTTGCATTACACGCGTTTCAGTGAAACCATTTTTACTTGTTTCATGAAACGCGGTTTTCACTTTTCAGTGTAGTTAAAATGAGTTTATTTCATCGGTGTGCCCTGGACCACATATAATAATTCATGTTTAGCATTTTCTTTAGTCGATACAAATTATATCAGAAGCACTGGATGGCTCTGGGTATGCTTAATACATTGTATGCTGCCAGTCACCAACGCGTGAGTGACCAATGAGCAACCTCTATGTACCACTCACGGACAGCTCTTTGCTGCGCTCTCGCGGTGAGTTACTGTACTTTGATTCCTGCGAGAGGGGAATCCCTTGAAGAGATTCGCTCCTCCATCCACGCGACGCGCGCGATCTCTGGTGGCCAACGCCACAACTTAAGTGTGTTCAACGCACATTGGAGGAGAAAGGCAAGTAAAAGAGGAATAAGGACGAGATTGGGATTTAGACTGCGAAAGAAAGGAGTGGAAAATTTTTTTGAACACATTTCATTGTGGTGGAATTATACTGCAGACATTTTCATGGATCAGTTAGACTTGACAGACGCCTGGACTGAGACCCAACATTTTGGATTCTTGTTCTCGATTCTGTTGTTGAGCCGCCATTTTAGTGTTTTAGGTTAAAATGTAGGGCACGTTATGCTTTCCGTAAATTCATTGCTCTGGAAAATTAGTGTCAACTTGAGAAAATGATTCATAGTTAAATAATTTTCTTCAAAATATTTCTGATTCAAGACCTTCCAGTGACATTTTCTTTCCATTTTATGTTCATTTTAATTAAATTTTCTCGCAGCCGCACAATATTTATAAAATTTGAACACTGAAAAATTCAAAAACTGAAATGCATTAGAAAATTTGTACTGTTCATTATTTTTTAAACATTTTTTGAAAAAATCTCGTAGTAGATGTGAGAACTATTCCGATTTTTAAGAATAAATAATTAAATGATAATTATCATTTAGTAATATTTAAAGTCAACATTATGTAGCATGACAGACTAAAACTTTTATTTTTTAACCAACTTCCACATATTAAGACTTGTTTCTCGTCTTGAGCGAGGTAAAAAATGTCTTCTAAGCCGAAGGAAAAATCACATTTTGGTTTTTGACTAACAAACGGTTGTTCTTCTAAAAGACAACAAAACGATAAAACGTACATCTTCCTCCTCGTGAACTTGGGGGAAGAGTCTTTACAATAATTGTAGAGAGTTTGCTTTCGCTTTGGGTGAGGAAGTTTAAATTTCGGCCTCGTGAAAGTGGCGATAGGACGTTCGTTGCAGCTCTCGAACCTTCGTCTTATTTTTACAACGCAAAAACAAAAATAACGCTTGTTGTATGATGAAGATACTCCTCTCGTAAGTTCGAATAGTGTAAAAGGTAACTACTACAAAACTTTCTGACAGAAAAACAAAATCGCCAGAAATTAGCAGATATTAGCTGAGAATCATTAACAATCTCCCTCTTCTTGTCGTCACCAGTGACTCAGTGGAGACAAATGGATGTGGAGAAATATTTCCCTGGACGCTGAGTAAAATCATAGGATAAGCAACACAAATAATTTAAATGTTATTATGGAGGTAAGTACTATAATTTTCTTGTTGAAATGGATCTCAAATGTAAATGGGACACCCGTAATGCTTTTCCAACTTTTGAGATATGGTAGGAAATATATAATGTCCATCGGAGAACTTTTCAAACAAAATTTGATTGCAAATAAGGAAAGAACTTGTGAAGAATGAAAGTTCATCAATAGTTATTTTTCCAACTATTGTGTCAACAAAATGTTGTGCTTCTAGGATACTTGTGACTCGATTCGGAGGCATAAATTAGATTCTTTTAAACTAAACTCTGTAAGGTTTAATGCCACCGAAATACATTTTTAACAATTAAATTATTATATACCGGTTCATTATTTACATCTCATTAGTATGTAAAAGATTAGTGTAATTTTCACGGGAAGCCGGAATAAATTCATTCGTTTCTTCCGAGTACTACACTCTCAAAATACTCCAGTACCATAGCACTAGAGAAAAAAAACAACATGTTTCTCAATCCCATCATATTTGTACAACAGATTTTCGTAATGTCACCGTAGCTGTTGTTACTTTCATACTATCAGCAACCACGCTTCCCAACTCAAAAAAATAAATAAAAAAAAAATCCCGTCCNGGGGGTGGGGGGGGGGTGGGGGGTGAGCGAAGTAACACACGCTCGGCTGAGCCGCGTAAAAATGTGGCCACTTTGTCCGCGCAGCAAACGGCCGCAGATTTAGCCAGACTCAGCGGCGTATTTATCACGCGCGCGCCACGCAACACGTTATCTGCGCTGCTGTGCCTCTCGACTAATGTCATTAATCAGCCGCGTTAATTCCCACCATTCTTTTCCTCTCTCCCTCTCGAGTGGAGTGGGGGAATGCGGAGGGGGGGGGAGGGGTTGACGAGTAAGGGTGTGTTTGGAGTGTGTGTGTGTGTGTTTGGAGAGCAGTTGTTGCAAGCGAAAGAGAGGGAAATTCGTAGAATCCAAAGTGATACGCAATAACCAAACTTTTGAGTTTCGAAAGAAGGTGGAAATGTGGGTGCTGTAACTTGGATTCCGCAAAAGGAAGAGCGACGTAAACGCGGGGGGATGAATGTGGGGTGGAAAGATAACAAGTGTATCCAAAAGTGGAACACGCGAGGACAGAACAAGTGCGTACAATAGACGTAACATTGGTGTGAAAGTAATATTTAACGAGGGAGAAAATAACACGCAAATAATAAAAAAGTTCCGACCCAAATATCTGTTGTTTTAGAAATATGTCGTAACGTAGCGGATCGCTCCCCATCTTGGGTGACTGTGCATTCTTAATTTATAAAAAAATGCTTTTAATATTATGATATTCCAATTTTGACTTATATGGTAGAAAAATTTAAAATTTAAAATTTCACGAAGTAATCTGACGCATGATTTACAAGTTCATAGTTTATTTAATTTTGTTCAGAATGCTAAACTATATTCGTAATAAAGAGTATGTATTTTGAATTAATATATTTTTCGTGTATTCTTTAAATTTACCCGGTACTCTATAAGTTTTTCTAGTTCAAGTTTGGTTTATTTCCGGATTCATTTATTATCGACGATGATTGAAATAAAATTGAGTGCATGAACTTCTGTTTAATACACGGGATTTGGTATCGTAATTTCAAGGAAACATTCAGTTAGGAATTGACTTTTAGGAGACACTCGTATTAATATAAAAACTTAAATTAAGGTATTACACACGCGAGTGTGACGTGACTTGAAATATTGAAATATTTCTAACAGTTCCACCGTTTGCGGCATTTCAGACAAAAGAAATGTTTGAAATTCGTACAACATATAGCGCTTTCGGAAATATCCAAAATATACTTTTGGGTACGCGACGAGATATAGCGGCCTTGAGTCACACCAGATGTCAATCAAATCAGACCGTTCCATGAGATTTTTTCTATCAAATTTTAGTCCATTAGCTAAACGTGTGATAGTGGAATAAATTTTACGTTGAAAAAAAAACAGATTGGCGATAGAAGGGCAAAGTTCGATATTTAAGGAATTTTTGAGAAAAGGGTAGTAAATTGTATTTGTTAAAAAAAAAGGTCTGATACGAGAGTGACAAGTATGTGAATACAAAATCCGCTGCGCGTGAAGCAAACCGAGAGAAAAATAGCTTCATTTCCAAGATGCGAACAACGAATATTTTGCTTTTCTATATGTGTGTATGTATGTGTGTGTGTGTGAGTGAGTGTAGAAAAGGAAGATGTTAAGAGCGGGACGTAAAGACGTTTCTGGAAATGTTGAGAGACTTTCATAGGATCAGAGCTCGGTCATCCTAAAATTATCCGAAGAAGTGCGCGTAATTAGCCGATGTTATCGACAGTTCATTTGCGTCTAATTAACTCGATGAAGTAACGAAAGCATCGTCTAGAAGCACGCTATGCGACTGTGCGTAATGAAGCCTCGAGCAGTCGTTGGAAGGTCGTAGACAGAAGAGAGTGACGGCAATAGGGAGACACGAACTCTTCTGTCCGAACAGAATATTTCTGAAAGGTTGTCTCAAATTCAAAACTGAAATACGACTGGTGTTACGTATAATTTTATATTTTAATTCTGTTGTTCCTTCGAATATCGAGGTAAAAATATTTAAAAATTTACAATTTTATTCTTTATTAAAATAGTTGTAGTTGTATTTTACTTGTAATTAAGTATAAAGATATTCTTACAGGTTGTTGTACCGTTAATTAAAAAAAAAGTTATCTTTTGACCCAGCGAATTTTTTTTTATCATCTTCTGTTAAATTTTACTATCCTAGTTGCGATCCCAGATAATACGGAAAGAAACTCTTAAGACCCGTTCGTGTTGGAAAAAACATTATCGTGGTGCACAAATTACAGACAAGAAGTAGATCGGAGGCGATAACATCTATGAGTAGAATTTTATTGAAATTCTTCTTCTTGCACCTCACTCGAAAATGAATAAATAAATTGTTAGTGTTACTGTTAAAATATCTTAACTCTCATTTAAATTTTAAACACGTTTAAACATTAATGAATGCATGTAAATGTTATTGTTTTATAACACTTTCTGAATTATAATAATGAAAACATTAATAACTTTCTTTGTGTCAGTGACTTAATACAAACGTTGAGGAAGTCGTTTGAAAGGGAGCACGAGAGATTCGCGTGAGTAGAAAGATGGCGGCGCCCGACGGCAACTCTTTCGTCTCGTCACACCTCTTCGGAAAAAAGGGGAAATATCTCTTCGTAATGTCCTGTGACGTATGAACAAATGTGATGTAAAAGATACTACGGAATATTTACTACAAATCAAAATAAACTTCCATCACATTCGTGATTTAAAACTTGGTCTTTTTTGAAAATATATCTTTCCTCCATAAGATGCAATGTATTACACCAACAATTATAATCGCTATAAATAATTTCATTTAAGTGGTCGGTGAGCAACGTTTTTCCAATTCAAAACACAATAAGTACTTGATGCTGTGTTTATTTGAGATATTTGAGAGATTTAATTCTACCTTCGCGGAAGACAAGGACGTCTTCATTGAGGATTGACGATCGCTGGGTAAGTGGTCTGCTGAGTGGAATGCTTGGGGTTAGGTTAGAGGCTGGTTGGGCGGCGGGGTGAAGGGTGGGGGTGGGCGGGTGGCTGAAGAGCGAGCGCTCAATCCGACGGGATTGCGTGTCATTTGTCCGTGGCATGGGAAACACACCACCTGGAACCTCGGGGGAGTGAGTGCTGGGTTTTGAGAGGGGAGGGGAGGGGAGGGGAAAGAACTTCATCGACTGTGTTGGAAGCAGCAGCGGCTGCAGCAGCGGCGCCCTCTATGTCTCTCGCACATTATCACAGTCTTCTTGTTTCTCGCGTGTTGGTAACGCTTTGCTCTTCTTCAGAGCAGAGGTGACGCAGACGCAACACAACGTGCCACGAGATCACGGAGGAAAAAAAGGCTGTGCTTCCATGATGTATATCAAGTTTTCCCTCGAAGATTCAAATTCTTATTACTCGTCACTCGCACAGTAAATCTCGACAATATCTCATACACGCAACTCATACAAAACTGCACTTCTTATTCACATAAAGATATTCTTCAATTTACGCCAGATGAAATATATTTATTTCCAATATCGCAATATTACAATTTAAAAATCTCCTAACTATTCTACAGGTGTTGAGGATGGTGCTTTTTGTACTGTTACAAATATGTTTTTTTCTCGGAGTCGATGCCGATGGGGGGTGAATAGGAACTATAAACACACACTCCATATTCCATAAGCGAAGAATGTCAGTTTTCGAAACTTTATATTTTTGAATTTTATCATTGAAAGTAGTTTGTAGGTTGTGGGTGTTGCTTACTGCAATATTTATAATGTGAGTGATTTTCTTGAGTTTGTCTATTAGAATTATATCTGGTCTGTTGTGATGGATTGTCTCGTCGGTGAGGTTTGATCTATCAAAATAAATTTTGTTCTCTGAAATGGATTTTGGGAAGTACTTGCAGTACGGGACAGTGTCTTCTATTAGTCCATACTTCCCGCAGACTTTCTGATGGATAATATCAGCAATCTCATTGTGTCTACGAGTGTAATCTGTCTGTGCTAATAGAGTGCATCCTCCTGTGACGTTTTTATAAAGTTTCTGGTTTAATTTTGCATCTGCTACATTTGTCATCTGCTATGTCAGTGTCTTACAACATAAATTTTCTGTAGTTCTTTGAGCGTATTACTTGGTCTCGAATTGCCATGCAAAATCCCTGTTTCGTAATACAGATCCCCTTTTGTAAACCAGGCGTTCGACGCAGCTTTGTCGACATGAGGCTCATCTAGATCATGAGGATGTTTAGATTTCCATTGGCTGATTTCTGACTGATTTCCACGTTAATTTCATTTGGTTTTGGAGAGTGGTCTGCTAAATTTAAAGTAATATATTTCATGTCTGCAGCACATATGGATCTGGCAAAACCAGACCTCCGGTTTTGCCAGTACCCATGGTCCCTGTACCTAATCCCAGATTCCTGGGCAACGTATCAGACAATGAGACGAAGGCGGGAGGTCGATTCTATAAGAATCCCCGAACGGTTGCTCGTCAAACGCTGACAGGGGAACCTGTCTAACACGAGTAGAGTTTCCAAAGGAGGCAATCGTGGGGGTGTGGAGCGCTTGGCACTCGCCCTTAACCAAGAGATCATCATACTCCACCCCAGACCCCTGGATCGACTCTCTTGGAGAGGTAAGCGGTAGGAAGATTCGCAAGAATCTCCGAATGGCGACTCGTCTTCGTTAACAAGGAAACGTGACAAATACGAGTAGACGAGCCCGATACAGGGGGCTCCACGCAGCCACGACGAAGATAGGAGCAATCCCATCAATCGTGGGGGAGCACGGATTGACTACTCGACGGGATTTCAAAACGGATCTTATGTGCAACCCTGGATCTCGGTACACAAAAGAGTAAGGAATCTCGTAAGAGACCCCGGCGGACACCCATCCACCGCTGATAGGGCAACCTTTCTATCATGGGTAGGACGCCTATTGGGACGGACACCGCGGCGAAGTTACCGCGCTGAGCTCCCATCTCGAGAGCTACATGCGAAAGGTGGACCACTGGGCCTTCGCCTATCCTCGGCTTTTGTACCCAATCCTAGGCTGACAACCTGGGCAACGGATCAATCCGGACGCTATCTCGTAAGTGGTAGGAAGGCTGACAACACTTTAAACCGAATAGGCAGGGAGAGTGGGGCACAAGCCCCCCTTTTGTTCTCCCACCTGACGCCCCTATTTGGGTTGGACTCAGCCGTGCAATACGGTTTCCCCACCCGTGCAGTACGGGAAGGAGACTCAGGTCTGCGATCAGTGAGCGGGATTGCTGCTCGTTTACCGTTAGTGCAGATAGCGGTAGAGATGTGGGTTAGGCACATCTCCGCCCTCCAAAATTTTTGAATTTTTTTTACAAAGATTCTAGTCTGTGTGCATCGATGAGAAGCAGATACTGACAACTCTAAAAGCGAAACATGAATGAAATTGACTCGTCACTATAGACCGAATCACTGCACAAACGAAGGGAATTTGAGCAAAGGCAACCATCAAATTCTCGCCTTACTCTCTCCAGAAGAAAAGGCCAAACATGAATTTCTTCCAGATCAGCCCTAACCTTTTCTTACCGCTCTCGAGTTATAATACACTTTACATCAAATTTTACGTCAAACGTTTGGGGCACAACTTAAACTATAGTGTCTAAGGATTTCAGTTTGACGTGGCATTCTCCATGACAGGAAACAACAACTGAGTTCGGAATTACCTCGTTATATAATGTAAAACGTCTGTCTCTCCACTGGAATGAAATACGAAATATTAAAAATAACTTCTTAAAAATAAAAAAATACGATTTAATTTTATCAGCTTGACAAACCACAATTTGTTGATGGGGAATAAAAATATCGCGTTATAAATAAGAAATAAATGTGACCCATTTTAGTTTCAGTGCTCAGGTGGCCACATTCTGACACACCTCATCTCGTGTCCGTACGATCGATCGATCTAAAACATATAGAAAACGGCCTGCGGGCCAAGAAGAAAAGAAGTTGGACTCTTTAAGTTTCTTATATGAACATACTATTGTCGTTTTATTTATTGTGAAATATATTATTTTCGACGTCATTGTATAACAACCTAAGCCGCAAAAGGGACATTATTCTAATGGCACAAGGTGTCATATATGACACTATACCTTGTCGGATTTATTTCACTGAGTAGTCTTGTTTGAGGGTTAAAAACAAACGATTGGGCAGTTATTTCTTTATCAGGTGTCTTTTCTCAACGGGCGATTAAAAAAGCGACCGAAACGCGTTAGAAAGAATGGAATCAGTTCGATTGTTTCCCCGCGTCACGCTCAGCACTAAAGGATGAGCGGTCACTTGGACAGATAGCTCCCTCTTGCGCTCTCAATGTCCCAGGGCGAGGAGCGCACAAATCCTCACCCCTGCCTTTCCCTTCCCTTGGGGTGGACACGAGTAATCGTGTGCTTACGGACATTTCCAAAGGAAACACATCCGCTAGCGGTGGAGTAGCGTTTGACTTGTTTTGCATTTGCGATACCCCTTCGGCGAGGGTGGGGGTAGGGGGCTGTAGCGAACCTAGGCTGGGACGTGGTGGCCCAACCGCTCCGGGTCTCATCCTCCAAGAATCCTCCAATTGGTCACAAAAAGTAGTATAAGTACGTAATATTGACCTTAAATGTACTATATTAGTAAATTGACAACTAGCTGAACTTCTTAATAACTAGACATCCAGTTGAAATTTCAAAACCTTTCACCTACTTCTTGACACAACTTGCAAACATTTTGATGTGTCCCTGGAACAGAGGCTTCCAGTAACCTGCCCCGGACCTCATGTGTTGTAGGGACGGGGAGGGCGAATATACGTCCCCTGCACAGCGCATCTAACCTAACGACGTATCTTCCTCCCACCAATAATTATCTAATGCTAGCCCTAACCAATTTTCCCATATCCCAAAATTTCCGAGAACCGGCTTTCTAAAAGTAAGTAATATTTAAGAACATAATCTGTGTTTGCTCCCGAAACTAAAATTAGTTTTTATTTTATGAAAAAGAAAACTCTTGTGAATTATTTCGTGCAGAATAATTCTGAATCACTCAAAATTCATCGTGAATATTAAGCGTTCCAATGCGTATGTTTTCTATATCATATCGTCGAATCATTGTAAGAAAACTATTTAGAACAAAATCTGTTGAAAGAGAATCATTTTTACGTAAGACAAAAAATACAAGTAATACCCTCAATCATCCTTGAAAACAATGAACTAATTTGTAAATTCAACACTACTTTTGGAGAATAATAAATAATTTAACAACCGTTTCGTTAATTTTCATTTTCATTTAAGATATCATCACTTAAGACTACAAGACTCCTCCCTCGATGGAGAAGTTTCTTTTAACAATCTATTGTGGCCCCCCAATTATTGCTTGTATTTCCTTTTTTGTGGGGCTTTACGGGTCATGTCGACATCAAAGGTCATTGGAGCCCGAAAAACTTGTACAGGTAGGGAAAATGCAGTTACGCACTAGGGAGAGCCAACATGACTCTCCCCGCGAGTGGGACTCGTCGAATGACTCAACCATACCTACAAAAAACCCTCCTGAATTACAACTCAAAACTCAAATATCAACATCTCAAGATTTTACTAAAAACATTTTTTTTAAAAGAAGAGGAGGAAAGAGGAAAATGAAAGATACCCTAGCCCCAATGGCGTCGGGATCGAAAAGAACAAGAGGTGACCGAGGAAGGTCAGGAAAGAGAAAGGAAGGAGCCTTGCATAAGTAAGTGGAAGTAATGCCAGACTCAGCTCGGAGCCCCGTGTTCGCCAAACACGTACTTACTAGATGTAAGTCGCCTGGGGGGAATTATCGCTTTTAGTTGAAGTTAGTGGAGTCAGCGTGGCTCAATGAGTTGCTGGCTGGATGGCCGGGGATCGATCCCGAGTGAGGTGGGGATTTTCATCACGCCTCAACATCCAGACTGGCTCCCAGGCCTACTGAGCCTGCTATAAAATGAGTACCAGGAACTATCCCGTGGTCGAACCGATCGGAGCGAGATCCTGACAACATCTCCTCCTCCTAGTGCCGGGGTGACAGAAATCACGCGAGCTCTACCCTCCACAAAGGGCTGTGGTGCCAGAGAGAGCAGTGCGTGATTCAGTCGTGTTAGTGTTAAGTGATAGAAATATACCTGAGCTCCGAATCGACTCTAGGTGGAATAGAGCAGATGCGTAGTGGATTACAAACCGAGAAACGCACGACAACTTGATTTACAATGATACATCTGGTAGCGATTTCAAATGGTCTCAGATGGAAAAATGGAAAATTATAGAGTTATTTTTCCCTTTAGATTCTCTACACTAGGTGACACTGCTACAAACTATTACAACAAAACTGCTATATACTCAGTTTGAGGAATGAACAAGGAATTGAAGCAAAGAGACGTAGTTCCGCGAGGACGAAATGAAATAGCGGAAAATGCAAATACTGACTTCACTAGAAATAAGTAAAATAATAAAATATAATAAAATATTTATTTTTATTAAAAATGTAGTACTACGTAATAGAAGAAAAGAAATCATAGTTTGTGGTTTTTATGTAAGTATTTTTTGATCATTTAAAAATGTAAATAAATGAATACAATATTGACATTATTTACGTCTACAATCATAATTAAATTGAATTATTAAATCGACTAAAACTAAATTTATTACTAAAAGTATTATTATAATAAATAATTATTATTCATTATTCGTGGCAATAAATAATTGTCTACAAAAAAAAAAGATCGATTAAGTAATTTAATTCAAACGAATACAAAATGTTTGCACTCTGAACCAATAGAGGATCCACTCACAGTCTACAATCACTTCATCACTTCATCAAATATTATATAGTTGTGAGGTTGACTCACGTGTTGGGGCGTAGTAATAAAATGCTCTCGCGCGGAAGTGCAACTGCGAGAACATACTCTTCACGAACCTTCAAAATACAACTTCTTGTGCTTCTTTGTAATTTGATACTTATTAGCATTAAAGTGGAAAACACAAAAGTTGTGAACATGATGAAATAACTTGGACCATTGCAAACATAAGTTCCTTCTCTGTTTGCACCTGTCTTATGACACTGACTTAGCACTGCCGCCATTTTATGATGTGCTTCGTCACTCCTCATATTCCTCTGTGGACGTAGCTCTGTTGATATGCGATTCACCCTTCAAGAGCAAAATATTCAAATTTTGTCACTTCGCTCCTTTCTACCGATAAGTATCCGATTCAAGCAGCGAAGGGTGCGGCAATGATCTGAACTTTGTAGCTTTCTTTCACGAGGTTAAAAATGTTCCAATTGTTCTAATTAGACTTTAAATTGACAATATTCATTACATTTTAACATAAATAACAAAATACCTTCTAAGCGATTTCCTTACTTTCTAATCATTGAGAACGGGCGTTTCCAAACGTCTAAAATCTGCTCGAACATCGTGGATGTTCTAAATAATAATAATAATAAATTTATTGTCAAAATACAGTACAAACTGCGTATGACCACGTGGAGGACAATAAACTAATTTTACTCTCCGGAAGCAAGCAAGGGACGTATTCCATCTATTCCGATCAAGGACCCTAAGGCAGAGGCGGATTCAAAAATTTCATCAAAAGTTCCTAGATAAGATAAAAAGTTAGCTGCGAGTTATAATACATATATAATGTCAATATGTTTGTAATTTAACGCAAATATGTTTGTAAATTTACATGTACAAATTATTATCGAACTATAGATAATTTTGAGTATAGTGTTTAAAAATCATAAGAGTTGAAAAAAACCCACTAAATTCACGATTTATTGTTACAATAAACACTTTGCTCCTAGACAAAGCGTAGAGAACCTGTATAAGAAGCTGTATGATAAAAAGATATTATAAACAACTATTCAGAGCTCTGCATTATTTAGGATGATATTGTTATCACAGCATTTAAGACTGCATGTCCTATGGAAAGTTGTGCATTGACCAGAGCTTCGAGTCTCTTGAAGTGATAAGGACTAAAAAGTTTTGAAACTCATCTCGAAAAATGCAACCTAGTGCTTCTATTTTCATTAAATAGGCTTCATTCCTCTATAATAAATTTTGTATCTATCGAAAAGTAATTTCAGAACTCAAAACACTTGTTGATCTTTTAGTACATCGCAGAAATGAAGGACTCTTATGAGCATTACTAACAAATACTGCCAATACAGCAACAAAAATAAATATATATATTTTACTTCAATCTATATAATGGATAGTTGACATCATATTGATTGGTATATGAAGACCGATAAATTGAAACCTTGTTATAGATTTACCAATCTTTATTATTTATAATAATTAAATCGAAAGTTTTTTCGCTGATGTTGTTAACACCTTAACACTTTCTATTCAGAATAATATTTTGACAAATGACATGACATATTTTGGCAAATGCTTCTGAATAAAGAACCTGGAAGTGTTCACTACGTCAGCGTGGGCTCTAAAGCCCCACAAAAAAAAAAACAAAAAAAACTACGCCAGCGAAAAAGCGTCATTTAATTATTATAAATAATAAAGATTAGTGAAACTATTTAATGTTTTCAATTCATTAATCGATATAAGAAAGAACATTCCTACAAAAATCACAAGCTTGACGCAGCAAAGCCTCGGATATTGATATCCAGCTAGTGTATTGATTCTCGTTCTTCGCATCCATAAGTTGACAGGTGTTTGGACATTTATCCCCGTTCCAACGTTCACCTGCTACCTCGTCATATAAACAGCGCAATTTCATAACGCTACCCTTTTGGTGCTTAAGTAGATTAAGTGACCCTCGGTTACGTCATCCACGCGCTTTGAACTTCTGTAGAATGAATGCAAATACGAACCTGTTTTGCATCACAAAGCTCCTCATTTTCATAATTATATGGTGTGAATATTTGGAATGCCTTGTTTACAAACTCTTCTTCAATGACATTTGTTTTTCAAAGCCTTCTGTAACGCGTGTGAAGTGGAAGCTGCTTCTCATTTCGATTACGTTTTGTTTCATCTGAATTGTGGGTAACGTGACGATTATCAGGAGTTCGGGTAAAGCTTCCTGTGTTTGCTGAGAAGACGCGATGTTTGAATATGAACGAGTCCCCGGCTGAGTTCCCAACACATCACTCGTAACCGATTTTGAAATTTGACGTAAATAATCGTCATTGAACGCGTAATTAAATACTAGCTGATTATCCGGCTTTGCTCGGGATTTTTCGTATTATCTTCTACAAATTTTATTTTATTCAGGAAAAATATAAAAAGTTTCTATTCTAGGATCAAAATACTTTTACTTGCTAGTTTTTAAAAACACATGCACAATATCCTAATTTTACCAATTCATAAAAATACAAATTTAATACAAAACCTGACTGTATAACTTGACACCCTCTCATCTCGCAGGAGATGCATCGGTCGAAACTATTCGTCGAAACTTTACTATTTAATGACGTTTTCTATCTTTGATAAATGCGCAAATCAAATACCTTCGTATACTTGATGATGGTTGATTTTTTTTCTTCATTCTGAAATTACTCCGTGAAATAGAAGTATTTTAGCACTTCCATTTTCAATAATATTTTATCGATTATTTAGGTTAATTTTTGTAGACAGACATAAGCTGTAGCGGACTGTTTTGTACAACTCTTTGAGATAGCGTTAGCGAATTTAACTCTCTTTTTCCCTATTTTATCGACATTTATTGTCATAAACCATATATTTTGAAAATAAAAGTAGTCAGCTTATGTTCATCTTGGATATTTTGTCAAATTGCATAACGATTTATCAAGGGAACAGTCGTGATCAAGTAGCATGCAGACACATTTTCACGTGACGCATTTACGTATGAGGGGCCCCACCGGTGGCGCACGTGGTAGTGTTGTCGCTTCTCAGCAAGTCATCCCGGGTTCGATTCCAAAATTTCTTAAATTTTACAGAAAATTTGTAGCTTTTAACATTAATGTCTCAGTTCATATAGCTGTGACTACTGAAAAGCGAACCTTCCTTCCTCTATCCAGCTCCTCCTAGTATCAATAACTCTAACTATTACTAATTACTTCTACTAATCCCTCCCTACAGTGAGGGTCTAGTTGTTGGTAAATCCAGCTAAGCGACCCACATACTAACAATGACCTACCACCCGACTCCTATCTCCTATAGCTCCATATAGATAAGTTTCAATAGCACTAAGCTACATTTCCTCCCATTTACACTAAATACAACAATATATTAGTGTAGATATGAAACACTTTCATCATATTCAATAGTCAAAACAACTGAGAATCAAGTTAAGCATGTTGTATGAAACAATGAGCTTCAACACAGAACGGGCTGGCCAACAATAAAATCGCAATAAGCACTTGAAGAAAAAGAAGAAGAATTTACCCTTTGGTAATTTATTTAAATTTTAGTAAACTTTCTTTAAATAATGTAGCTGATATTCAGGTATCAAATTTATTCATCAAATTAACCATCGTCATTTATGTCCGGGGTCTGAAAATTTTACCTTAACTCCTTTCGAAAATTTAAATTCGTTTTATTTAGTAGTCTGAGACTGGGTGGGTTATTTTTATCTACAGTTCTACAATCTATGAAGGCAATGACACTTTCACATGAGTTTGGATTTAAGCAATTTTCCTGCTATCATTGAACATCAAACGATTGCAGGATGCGCTGGATTTTTATGTTTAAGGGTCAGTTACATCGTACAAACACTAAACCTTCATCCCCCATAGTAACTTCTCTTACGAAATTTTATTAAAGAATATTTACTGTTGAAAAGTTCGTCAATTGAAAACCAATTTAACATCACCAGTGGTCGAAAGGTCACATTAGTTTCACATTAACAAAATCAATACTTACAGTAAAAATAACAGTAAATAATGAAGACATCCTTGTCACTTAGTATTCATGAAACAATTTCTACACATTCATAAAGACAAACATAAAAGTTGCCATTGCCTTTCTTGTATGTCTTTTGTGATTATAATGTATGGGTGTAATGGATTGCGCACTCTCAACTGCATATTTTAATTAGTAAAATTTATTTTAATCTTCCTCAGTCGTGTTCCTGACGGTTGGGGATTGCGCCTAAGCTACGTTTCGATATCAAAACTTGGAGTAAGAATTAAAAACACGAGAGATAAATACACTTACTGTTCTACTAGATATGTATGTATTGTATATTGTATTTATAATACAGATACTATTTTTATTACTTGCGATGAGTTCTTTCGTCGGAATTTTCTACGTAATTTATCTTGGAAAAGGGAAACAAAATAAATGAAAAAATATTTGTCTCCCAATTATACTTTTATAGAGATACTAAACTGGTCAATTACACTATGTGATCCATACTACTATTTCCGTTCTGTAGATGAAATACAACATGTCTGGCATAAAAGTATTGTTTCCCTTTTCCCTGGAAATGCGCAACAATCATCCTAATCCCCAAACCCGAAAAAAAACCAAAAAGACCCAAACAACCATAGACCCATCAGCCTCCTCTCTCAACTGGGAAAAATCCTTCGAACATCTCCTTCTCCGCAGGCTCTCCTCCTTCCTCGAAACCAATGACATTCTCCCCCTTCCAAGTTTGGATTTCGTAAAAACCTATCCGCCCCCCTGCAGACTCTCCGACTTGCACAACACCTATCAATCCCCCTCTCCCGTCGCAAACCTTTTCCTGCCATCTTCGACTTCTCGTATGCTTTCGATACCGTCCACTATGATATCCTCCTCCGCAAAACCATCACACTAGTACCACCAAACTTTCATAACGTTCTCCAAAGTTACCTTCTTGACCGCACCTTCAAAGTAAAATTCCCTCTCGACACGACGCCGCATCGGTGCAGGAGTACCCCAAGGCAGCGTCCTTGCTCCAACCCTTTTCTCCCTCTACACATCAGACCTCCCTAACCCCCCCTCCTCCATCACTCGATTCATCTATGCTGACGACGTTGCCTACTCGGAAATTTACAAAACCCTTGAGACAGCCACTGACAAACTACAAAGCGCTTCTGACGGACTCATCAAATAGAGTGATTATAACGGACTGAGGTTAAACTCGACAAAATGCCAATGCATCATATTCTCAAGAAATAACAAGACCAACCCTCTACTCGCAAATGCGAAAAACATCTGTCTGAACGGTCGCACTTTCGCCTGTACGCTTAAGGTCAAATACCTAGGAGGAATATTCGACCGTCGCCTTGATTGGACCGCACACACTAATGAAGTAAGAAAAAAAGGTACTAAACACCTTAGCCAGGCTGTACTCTTATCTTATCAAACTGACAAATTCACACGAAGGCTAAAATGACAATTTACAAGACGTGCACACGCACACAGGCAACGCATGCGAGCTCGACATGGGCCACAGCTCTCCCTTCAAAGCTCAAACGACTTCTCACCGCCGAGAACAGGGTTATAAGATTATCAGTTGACCCACCGCCACTAACCGACAACAGAGCGATGCGGCAGGCAACCAACATAAAACAAATTCATCACTTCATTTACAATCTCGCGAAATAGGAAGTCACCCACGCATTCAAGAAAACTGTTTCACCATTACCATCATCATCTACAACGTCCTTCACCTGAACAGATCTTCTTAAACTATCTCCTCCTTACCTTTAAATCTTTTCCCTTTTTACTATCTTCTAACGTTTATTACGTCTTCCTTCTTTCTCAAAGAATTTACATTAACTCATTCTTCACCTGGACAACCGCTGACCTAACCGCCGATACCTGATTTACACGTCTCGGAGTAAGTCGGCGACAAGCGTCGGACCTCTCCAGAGTCGCAATCAAAAGTGCGGAGCTTGTTTCTCATCCAAAAATTGGCAAAATGCAAGAAGAGCACCACTTGGTGCAGGTTTGCAGTAAAACGTCCAATCTTCGACTCGATTCAGCTTATTTAAATTATTAGCTTCATATGATTTATCTCAGTGGCCCGCAAAATCATGCTCAATAAAGCTTTTAATTCAGTATGCTATCAATAATTGCTGACATGTATCGTAGTGTTTATTTTCATAAGCAGTTATTTCTTAACTTACATTGTATTGAAAAATGAAGTAGATTGTCGTGTCGCGTAATGTAATCTATTGCTGTTGGTTACTCACAACGAAAGAGCATACAAGTCATCCAAAGCGAAATCGGCCACAGTGGAGTGTTGTGGTGTTTAACACGTGGCTACCGCTGGTCGATGTGAGATTTAGCCCTTTGTAATTGAGTGATAAGAATGTGGGATGCACAGTTACTAAAACAGTTATTATCCTAATAAAAGTGAATACGTTGGAAACGGGAAAAAGTAATGAAGGAAATTATTCGAAATTTCGAAAGAACTCTTCTTACGGGTTATTGCAACTAAAATGTTTGGCTAATACTGCTGAACTACGAAAGCAGAAAAATAATTAAAATTGAGTGCTAATATAGTAGAAGAGTGAATCCCCTGACTCCAATGACTGTTGACTACGGAGTCTACTAATTCGTCCACCACGTCCTGTTCGATCGATTGCGTTACGAGGTAGAATCCACTGAACGTAGAAGCAAAACTACATAAAGACAATTATAGGAAGGACATTGTTGTCAAGTGAATAGAAAACCGAAGAAGTCAGAGGTATTAAGTATGCGCTTTGTTTATTGACCTTTCTCTATAAATTGCATTTTCTTTCGTCTGAACTTTAACATAACTCATATTTACATAAAATACCGAAAACTGTGTGTATTTTTCTATGTCTTCTACGTGGTATTTAATGATGAAAAGTGAAAATTTATTACCATTGAAGTAAAGAAGTATGAATAAGAACCACTGGTAACCAAAAAACGATCCACACTTGTTGGCCGGTGTTTTATTGCCGCTCATTACACATCCATTAGATACTTAATTGTGTAGAGAAAGTTTGATTACTCTGAACAATCACACGTTGAAGGATTCCCTCGCCATATATTGGCGAGAACATATCTTGCTCCACAGCCATTACAAGAGAAGAAACTTGTCAGAAATAAATTACCTTCCGAAATAAAGAGAGGAGCGAGCAATTATTCGTGTTGGGAATCACGCGAGAGGAACCAGTGGGAATGGGGTTGGATGGGGCTGGAGGGGAAGGAGATTGGTGGAACGGTGCGCGCCTGATCGCACCGCCGTTTGTCACGGGGAATCGACCGTTTCACGGTGAGGGGGAGGGGGGGAATAGAGGGAATAGAGGGAATGGTTGCGGAGAGAAAGATGGGAAAGGGGTGTGGCAGAAGTAGCGGGGAGGAGAAGAAGAAGGACGCAGTGGTTGTTGAGGTTGCAAAAACATTTCAAATGACTTATTTCCGACCCCTGAGGGTCACCGGTGTTGTAATCTCCACGACGATAAGGAGCAGTTAGGAAATCGTTATTAGTAAACTGGGATAAGTTTTTTTTTTTTTTTTTTTT
>NNCF01132629.1:161490-199740 GCA_002313205.1 Laupala kohalensis | reverse complement strand
TTTGTAATTTAACGCAAATATGTTTGTAAATTTACATGTACATGTTATTATCGAACTATAGATTATTCTGAGTATAGTGTTTAAAAATGATAAGATTTGAAAAAAACCCACTAAATTCACGATTTATTGTTACATTAAACACGCCCCTAGACAAAGCCTAGAGAACCTGTATAAGAAATCCGCCTCTACCCGAAGGAAAACCGGAGCAAAACCCGGGCCAGGATGGGGCTACAGAATTAATGTACACAACCGTGCAAAAGTTGAGTACACATAAAACTAAATTAATATGAGCCATACGGCAACACAATCATGCAAGAAAATAGTTTTTGAAATTGTTATAAGTTATTTACATGTACACATGCGCTGTACTATTTTCGTGCATTACTAAACAAATTCCCCAAACATTCTCACGCACTGACATCATTGCAATCTTAGCACAAAGGTTGGCGTGTAAAAACTGAGTTTCATTTATATTTTGATTTGGACATTTATAAACGGAGGATGTTATTATTATAATTTATCAGTACTTTACAGTATTATGACGTAAGGAATGCCTATCCTTCTCATTTTTACATAACATCCTCTGATTTAAGATTCTTTTATGAAACTCCAAGAGCGTATACAGAGAAAAGGAATCTAGAAGGCACAGGATCATCTCTGCGTAATATAGAGGAACAGAGTATCTCAATAAAAGCAATTTAAAAAAAATAAAGCAGTTAAGACCGATCATTTTCAAGCAGTTAAGACCGTTCCACGAAGTGTGGTGGGGGCGGTTTCTCTCAAACACCGGGTGCTTGTGCTACCAGATACCACAGATCGGCAGCAGGGTGCTCTGGGCCAATTACCTTCCCCTGCGGGCTTCCAAGCGGCGTGAAATACGGCGGGTTACATAATCATCCCCACAATTAGAAGAGGGAGAAGGGAAAAAACGGTCCAATGATTCAGAACGAGGTTGATGGGTCGATTCGGCCATCGGAAGTTGCCTCCAACTCCCAGTGACAAAAGTGGAAGTTTGTGGAACTGGGAGAAAGCAAAGTGGCAGGAAGAGGCGTGTGTCAGGTCACTTTTTTTTTTACTAAGGACGGTTTCATTGTGACAAAGGTGATACAAGATTCCAAACCGTATTTTTAGATACAATTAGACAATTACTTCTCATTCCACTTAGAATGTTTGAAATTGATAAATAAAACTAATTGTGTTAGTCACACGTTTATTGTTAGAGTCAACTTTCGACTGCGTAGTAATCATCTTCAGTAAACTTCCTCCGGACAAAAGGAAACGTTGTAGATGCAGAGGGAAGTTTACTCCAACGAAAAACTTCACCAATACTATGTATATTTGATGTTAAGCGTTCATTAAAATATAAGTATATTCACAAATTATTAATAACATTTATACAAAATAGTAATATATAAGCAAAATGGAATTTTTAATAAAAATAACTTTTTCTAAACATACAACAATTATAACACACTAAAAACAATGTTTTTATCTTTTAGTTTAATATCACAAGGGATTATTGACTAGATTGCGAACGAATCTTTATATATGAATATGTACTAATACTCTTGTAGGACAAGGACTAAAAATCTGTCCGTCCGTGATTTTCTCGAAAGAAAATGACACTTCTAGTCTGCTCTTTTCTTACGCCCGTACTTCAAAAGGGAGGACACTTGAAATGTGGTCAAATAACTTGTTCGCTTTTTATTTGACCACGTATAATGCAATACACAAATAATACGTTTTTTTTAAAATAATCGCTCTCCTCGTCGAAAAATCCTCCCTCTTTTATTTCATTATTCACTTTTTCTGTTAGTATCGATTACATTTCGAGAGCTGAAATCTAAATCCGTGACGTATTGTGTCAGTAAGTGCACACCTCGACGTTGAACCTCTCGTACGGGATAGACATATAAATATTTTATTCTCAAAAAAGCACTTAAAATCTGTTTTTTACCCCGTAGAGGGCAATCGTAGATGCACTATGCTCTCCGAACGGAGAATAATTTTTAAAATTCTAGTGAGAGGACTTTAAAAAAATGTTTTTCGTGAATAGTGAGTTTTTTTGGCTTAAGAATATTTTTTGGCCAAAACTCGAGATGTCCTTTCATTCCAATGGTTATTTCGCTGAGGTACAGCAGCAGCCACGACAAAAATTACCACGAATACATTTTAATGATATTTATATGTGCTGTGCAGGTGAGATTTAGGCCTGAGGACAATATAAATGTTTGTTTTAACTGAAATATCGTTTCGTAACATTTTCATATATTTCGTAGGTTTTTTTTCCATTTGTAGTATCGTTTATTTTAAATTTGCATAATGAAATAATATTAACTTCACTAAAATGTTTTATGAATTTAAATATGGCAGAAATCTGTCATAATTTAAATTCGTTATACTTTGCACTTCGTACATTTCGAAACTGCAAATGATGCAAATTATTTTGGCCTGAAGGGGAATATCGGTTTCGAATTTAGGTTGTTTATTGGTTGCATTATTAAAAAAAAAACAATTCTCTATTATGTCGAAAAATAGTGCTAGAAGTTCGCAAATTATTAGGTAGTGCTAGCATTTTGCTTGCCTTCACCAGTTTTAAAATGGCAAAAAGTGAAAAACAATTTAACAGTTTAAAACCAAGTTTATCGTTTGAATAGTATGTATGTATATATTTGTAAAAAGTGTGATAACTTTTTCTCGCAGTATCTGATAAATCGCGTGCTATAATTGAAAAAGAAAAGTTCCTACAGAGACTTTCTCCACATTTAACAATGTTTAATCACGAAATTAGTCCGCTAAGGGCCAAAAATTATAGGATTTTTTGAATAACCTCAGTATTTTGTCTCATTGAAGAAAACAAGGCATTTGAATGCACGCGTCCCATTCGCTGTCTCACCTCTTTTTCCGTGCATTTCGCTGTTTCGTAACACATCGAAGCGGCGCTACCGCAACCGGTCACAGACAGGGAACTAATTCTTTTAATTAGTGTAAATAAATGCAATAGTAAGCAGATTCTAGTTTTCTGCATGTATTCTATAAAATACATAAAATACTGAGTATTTGGATGTAATACATTGTGTCTACAGAGAAAATAGCATACATTAAAAAACAAATTACCTTCGGAATCTTTTCAATTGATTAATCCTTTTCAAACGGTTGTCAAAAACATATAATAATTAACCAGAAACATTTTTATAGATGTCATTGACATAGAGACAAATAGCTATTTTTACTATTTTGCTTACGAACGAGGCTTAGAGAGTTCACAATTCACATGATAAATTTATAAATAATTGTTTTTGTTACAAATTGGATTATAGTTACTAGTAATTATTATTGATAAAATCAACAAAATACAAAGTACCTTAAACACAAATAAGAATAGATAAATAGACTTTGATTTGATTAAACAATAGAGTTTGAACCGGTTGAACGACCTTGAACAATAGAGGTTTTTGCATAACGTACACGCTTCCTAGCGTTTACGTTATGTGGATGACGCTAACCGCGAAACGCACATGGAAAGAATTAGTATTTGATTCGACGCAGATGCGCTATGCAAAAACTCTCTAATAGCACATATGGATAACGACGTTTGTTTAGTTCTGGTAGTCAACATAGTGGAAGACGGGTGTCAAAATATGACGTAGAGCTTGCAAACATAGGAGTAGTTGCTTTTTAATTAAGAGAATTTATCATCTTTTAACATTTTTTTGATGAAAAAGACTAACGTAATTAAATTGTGAATAGTTTCTGAGCCTGATTGTCAATTTGAAATCGCGACATTAGATTACATAATACATTACGTACTAAAGTACATAAAACAAGATTTTGTTTCAAAGGAAGAAAATGCGTTTTACATATTACTAGTTTTGATACGTGAATCTTATTAGAATTCCGAAGGTGATGAAAGCATCGAAAATGGGTTATTTACGACTCATTTCGTAATCCCCCAACTACTTCACTTCATTCGTAGGGAGTACATATGTAATTCAGTATATATTCAGACAAGTTTTATATCATTATTATACTGTATTATTGTATTTATGTGTAATTATAACAACACATTATATCCTGCTATAGGTCATATATTTATGCATTTCAGCAGGACCTCTAATGGTCTATGATAAATATTGAATTGGCAATTAGATTATTTAACAAAATAATGATTGTTAAACAGTTATTTATAATACTTATGTATACATTTGACGACGATTTACACAAATTATATGTAAACAAGAATGTACTCAAATGTATACTTGCCTATTTCTCAACAAATACCTGAAAATAAATTTGAAGACGCTATAATGAATATTTATTTGTAGACACTAATGTTAACCACGTCAGATAAATAGTCTTTCTTTAGTGCACTTCTTTTATTAACAATAAAACTAATGTAAGATATTTTTTCAAAGCAGTCACCAGATACGCATATCCCGTATGGACACCTGCTTAGTTAGATCCATTATGGCGCATGCGAATACTTGTACTTATAGTTCCTTAGTTCGCACTTCCCAACTGACGACGTTTCTGCGTACATATCGAACCCCCAACTAAAGAAGTTTCCACTCCTGTATTGTAGTCTCCTTGCTTCTGCATTTCGTTCACCCCCTAGGAACGAATCGTTCTTTCACATCAATATGGCCGCCGTTGCCAGAATCTAATGTATTCACGGCGTTGTCTGGTTGTGTGACAACATTGCTCTCTAGTGACAGGACGAAGAGACACTTTTAGCGCTACCTCGTTGGCAATAAATGTACTGCTTGAAATAGATATTGAAAACCTCACTCACGGGTGCAGATTGCGCTTGTCGCTTGGCGAGTGCCAATCCGGATGGAGAGACGGCCAAATGCGCAAACACGAGTCTCTCTTCGTAATCGTATTCACACAGGATCTTGTTGTCGCACAGGTAGAAGCGGTCGCCCACGCAGAACCTACAACGAAAGAACAGAATAATGAACACTTAATAGGAATTTTTGCTGAAATTTTTGAATCCGCCTCTGCCTTAGGGCCCTTGATCGGAATTGATGGGATGGTCCCTTGCTTGCTTCCGGAGAGTCAATTAGTTTATTGTCCTCCACGTGGTCATACTTTTGCTTTTTAAGAAAATAAATTTATTTATTAATGTAGTTACATTTTCCCTACGAATTTTACAACTACTGGTTTATATTTGTGAAAAGACTCGGTTCTCCTGTTGAAAGCAAATAGACTATTATATAGAGGCTGTTCGTTCATCATTAATTTATAATAAGTGTTTGTTTTCATTCATGACATAGTTTAAATTTTTTTTTTCGAGGTATACAAATATTAAAGTACTATTTTCCATCCGCAGCATTTTCTTTCTGCACATGAAGTATGCATGGTACTGATTCTAATTGAAGCCAGTTAAATAATTTGAAGACAGAATATATTATCGTGAAGTAAACTCTAAATCTCCCATGTATTTTTAAAGCAAATACAACTTAAGTGTGTATGCATACCCTCACATAATAAAAAAAGAAGAGAAATGCGGGTTTTATGTGCGTGGAAGTGTCAGTTGCGGAGTAAAATCACGCGCACCTCCTCAGTCGAAAGAATCGATCATTTATTTAAGTCGATTATTCGAATGCGATTATTATTGAGAAAGTGTTTTCGCCTCTTCAGAAGCATTTCGTGATTCACGAAGAATCCCTCGTTTGACCTCGTTTTCTTTCTAAACCACAGGACGAATTTCAACCAAAATTGAGACAATCATTAATTAGTAAGTGAGCAAAATTACTTTAATCACTACTGCAGCCGTGAAGGCACGTGAAAATAAATGTTAACTCGTACGTCAGACAACAAGTCATTTTGTCCACATGTCACGTCACGTAGCTGAGAGTGGAGTGAAAATTGAGACATGACGGTGATAATTTCTTGAATAAATTTACTTTTAAAAATCGTTATTGAACAGATGAAAATTCAAAAAAAGCTGCATTATAATCTCCCAAAATTATCTTGTCGTTACACTGGAGAACGAGTAGAGAAAGTGCGCCAGGGGTTAGGAGGCACAAAATCTGTGTGGTAGAATAGTCGAACGTTACTTCCTTTCGAACGTTACGTATCCAGAGTGAGTCTAGCAGCAAAAGCGTCGCCAGTCACCGTTCTTTGTCGAATTGGTACATTGTTAAAACAAGCAGAGGAGAACTCTCTTCAGAAAAGGGATAATTAGTTAACTGAAGTTTGACATAATCTACGTCTACAATCATAATTAAATTGGTATTATTAAACCGACCTTTTTTGAAGACAATTATTTATTATTATACACCATAATGTTTCAGCAGTAGATTTGCTGCCATCGTCAGGTGAACATTTGTTTATATGTTCCAGCAATCTACTGCTGAAAAATTATGGTGTATAATAATAAATGTCTTCAAAAAAGGTTGGTTTAGTAATATCTGTTTGATTATTTATTTTATTTAGTGACTTATGGCGAGGTTCAGGCCACGAGCGCTGGCCTCGTCCCAAATCGTTAGACTTGGCTAAGGAAATTGGGAAGGAGAGATGTTGCGGTGCCAGGGAACTAATGGTACCAAACCGACATTTGTCTGGAGTAGGTAAGGGAAACCCCAGCTGAAAACCTCGCCAAGTTCGGGAGAGCAGGGTTTGAACCCACGCTCTCCCGCTCAACTGTACCGAGGGAGTGAGACACTACCATTAGAAGAAGCATAAATAAGTATTTCGACCCAAATTTAATGAAATTTATTTAGAAATTTATATGGATTTATTTGTACGAAGAAATGGCGGGAACGTGGACTCGCATGTCACGTGACACACACTGCTCGCATCGAGACGAGAGAGTCTCGTGTCTTCGGTGGACAAGTGGCGCTTCGGTGGCGCTTCGGTGAAGCTCAGGACAAGTGACGNGGGGGGGGGGGGAAGATCTCGAGTAGCGGGTTACGCGTGTCACTCACTCATTGTGCGTCTCTCCTGGGAAACGACGAGAGCCAGGAAGCTGCTCTAACTTGGAGACTAGCGACGTCACGTCACCGTGGTGATCCACCTCTCGCGAGAACATGCACTTGGAGAGGCGAATCTCCCCGTCACGAGTTGCCAGCGAACAACCGCATCCGAAGAGTAGGAGGAGAATCGCGATGACGATGTCAGAGATCGAGTGAATAGGGTACATACATGGGACTCATATGATCTAATTACGTCTGTAAGACTATTAAATTATTAAATGGAACGGCTTCATTTTCACAGGCTCTATTTATTTTCAATTCGAGAAACTTTACAACCCTTCTCACCCCCACTGTGCGCCATCACCAAGCAACTACCGACAAAAATGTTTCAGTAATTGTTTCAGTATGTGCTAACGGTAAGTTTTCTCAGTGTATGTTAGTATGTCACAAGCGTTACATTAATTTTCGTCAGTAGTTGCTTGGTGATGGCCCACAGTGGGGGGCGAAACCTTGTAAAGTTTATTTAATTGAAAATAAATTGATTATATGAAACTAATATGGTTTTGTTAAATAATTTGGTAATTATAGACACTGAAGTTTTCTGTTTATATCACGAAACTATTTCAAAATTGTTTTGATTCTATTTTATCTTGTGACAAAACATTAATTGCATATCTTTTTTACATGAAAACATCAAAAAATTTCGGAGCAAATTCACAACATATGTTTTTGGGACTATTTTTACAATTATCCGATTAATTAGTAGTAACCAATGAAATCATATTTTGTCTGTAATATATTTTTTATTAACAGCTTTTCTGCTAGACATAATGGTGTACTGAACTTGGAAACAGCATTATTGTTTTTATTGATTTCTCAATCTTGTAGCAAATATGCTTTTGGGGTAAACATGAAGTAAGACTTCTAATGTCAAAAGAAAGAAATGGAATTAAAAAAAAAAAAATTTTCTCTTCTTAAACTGTCAAATGTAACTCTTTTGAATACTTTAAGAACTCCACATAGACAGAATAATTTGTTTTCTTTTTTTGGGGGGGGGGACTTCTATTGCATGAAAGAATTTCCGTTATAAAAAATTATAGAATTAAACAAAAACCTAAAAAGAAGGATCATATTTACGGCCCAGAAATATCCAACATTCCTGGTTAATTTGCTGTTTTCTCATAAAAACATGAGATCATATACCATTATTCCCCCCGCCCCCACAAGTTATATATATATATATANATATATATATATATCTGATATGCTTTGGGAACAATGATTTGTTATATGTCAAACCCTCGTTCTCTAAAGTCTCTCGATCAGTGGATTTAAAAAAGATGATTTAAAAGAAAAACATAAAAGATCTAGGAAGATCCCACTTGAGATAAAATTTTCATTTCTTAGAAGCACTTATTGAACCTACTAATGCTTAACTACGAGTCTGTAAACTTTCAGGCTTTAATGTTTTTAATAAGTTCTCGTGTGCTAATGAGTTCGTTCCCTACAAACAACCAGCGATTCGAAGCTGAAGAGTTCTTGTCACCAATAAATTCATGATTTGTATATGATTGAAAGGAAAAGAAACGACATGACAGGAATTAAGTCTTTGGAAATCTGAACTGTGGAACATAAATGAAAAGAAAGGAATCCGAATATGAGTTTGAAGTGGTTATTCCGAGACTCACAAGCACGCGCGTAAGTGTGGCACTCCGTTCGCTACTTGACCACTGCACCACTGGACCGATCCGGATGACATTTACAAAGGAGATCGTTTAGAATGTCCAGGATAAATATATAGGCTAACTTTTGTTTTTAAAATGTGCGATAAGAAAAAGATAGAAATGGTTTTTGACCATTAATTTCGTTATATAAGGAAATAAAGAGTGTTATATTAGCTTGGTCTGTGTTACACAGTTAGAGATAGGAGACAACTATGAATGGTGACTTTGTTTACCTCAAAGAGATTTTTAAAAAAAGTTAGCGACAGCAAGAATTATCTATCAACAAGAATTATCGATGGAACGTTATGAAAAATAGGAATTTTAAAATATTACTATGTAAGAGAGTATCTTAAGAAAAAAAAATCATATTCAAATTTAACGCGTTTCATCAAAGGACAGAGAATACGTCTTCGAATCGCGAAATTTCGATCAATTGTTTATATTTTTCAAGAATTGTAATAAAATTGTGCCTCGGTAGCGACAATTCGAGCGACGTTATTAAAAATCAGTAAGTAATACTTTTTCATATTACTATATAGACAGATTTTATTTTTACTGAGTGAAACAAGATTAGAGTAAAAGATAAATCCCATACAACGCCTGGTAATGAGCTAATAATAGATAAAATTGTTCAACAAAACAAGACTTACTTGACAAAACCGGCTGATTTTTTTCATTTCTGTTTGTAAATGGGAGGAAATGTAGCTTCGTGCTTTTGAAGCGTTTCCCCATATGGAGTGATGGGGGCTATTTTTCAGTACGGTGGGTTCACCGATTACTAGGCCCACATAGAGGAGTTTGTGGAAGTAGTTATTAATAGTAAGAGATTGAGTGATACTAAGAGGGGGTGGATAGAGGAAGGAGGGTTCGCTTTTCAGTAGTCACAGCTGGGACATTAATGTGAAAAACTAGGAATCTTTCTGTCCCCGCCGGGAATTGAACCCGGGATGACTTGGTGACACCTCAGCCATCGGAGGGGTTTTCTCTTATTTACACGCGATGGCCTCTTTTGTGGCTCCGCTGCTTTTCCTGAGTGTACTGGCGAGCAGACTGCACGGACCACTGACTGCCCCTGCACTTCTGGAACCGGTGCATCAGCAATTTCTAGAGAGCGTCCCTCCTCACGAGTTGGTGGCCTGGTCACTTCCACGAGATAAATTTCCCATTTAATTGACTGCCGACCTAATAAGTGAGATAAAGGACTTGTGAAATTCTGTGCGGGGCAGTTTTCATTACCACGCACTTTCCCTGTGGTTGAACCTAACCATTCGGCTCATTCTGATCGGCATTTCTTACTCGAGAAAAAACTATCGAAAGGGCTCTTGTGACGTCGACGTTGACGAGCCCTAAAGAAGCCCCAAGAAGAAGAAGAAAAAATCTATTGAGAAACACGTGTCACGCGAAGCGAACGGCACGAATAAAGAGAACGGACGAAAGATTAAAGAAAGAGAAGAAAAGAAAACATTGAAACTGACAGTGATAATGATAGGACATTGTCAACAGACGTGAAGATGACTGCTAAGGAGTGACCTCTATGTTGTTCCATTAGAAAGAAATTGATGATTAGTCATTTAACGACTAGATTGTTATGTATGTGGCTTTCGGTAATAACCAGACGAGTCCACTTCTTGTTTTTTCGAGTTGTTGTCATTTAAAATTCCCAAAATACTTTCTTGTTATAACCTTGGCATTTAGCTTTTATGTAACGTCCGATTATAATAATTCATTGAGAAGATGAAGAACTATGTTTTTACATAATGAATTTAAGAAATTAATGTTTTTAACTACGAAAAATGAAGAACAAATTGTTACCTGGTTTCCTTAAATTTATCGAGTTTAGATCATTTCTTAAGTATGTACTTCTATGTAAGTAAGTAACTTGCTTATTAAAAAAATGTATTGCAGTTACCGTTATGTTCCTATTAAACGTATACATAACTGGTTATTTTCGAGTTTGGAAGTAATTTTTTTCAGCTCGATTCGAAAAGAACGCACACTTTTGAAACGTTTAGACTAATAAGCATGAAATTTACCAAAACACGAATATTTTTGACAGATAATCTCGTTTTTTCCCCCTTCAAAAAGTGCAGTTACATGGGGATTACTCGACGACACAGATATTCTTTTATAAAATAATTCTCGTACCGTCTCTTAGCGTTTCTCGAGAACTGAGCACTTGAATAAGGCGCGCATCATAACTCCCGTCGTAGCCCGGTAGCTACTAGTCATTTTGCAAAAGACGACTGGGTCTGTTAATGAAGTGGGTTTTGGCCGCACTTTCCACAAAAAAAGACTTCACCGCACCTTGGACGTACTTCAGTGGAGGCAGTGGAAATGTGGAAGGTGTGAACCCGGATCAGTGGAACGATAAATGTTTTCGGATTGGGTGTTTGTTTTGCTCCTCTTTCACCACCGCGCGAGGGTCATCATTTTTACTTTGTGTACTATTTGTAAACGGAAAATGTAGCGCACTATCGAACCTTATCTACACGGGGCGATAGGTTAGTAATACTGGAGGAGGAGGGTTCGTGTTCAGTAGTCGCAGCTCTATGAACTGAGACGTTAATGTGAAAAGATACAGTTTTTTTTTCTCTGGAGAATTGAACCCGGGATGACTTGGTGATGAGCATGAACGTTAACACGTGAAGCACCAGAGGGGTCACCAGGCAGAGCGGGTGATACCTGACATCATCAGCGTCTGAGAAGTCCAAAGTTTTTCCATCACCTTCTCCCGTTTTTGTAATCGCCAGCAGCCTCTCCTATTCTCTCTCTCTCTCTCTCTCTGCCATCCGTCAAATACTTATCTGGTGGCAGCGGAGGTACGGGAGGGGAAGTGTGTGTGGGAGGGAGAGGGGTAGGGGTGGTGGTGGGGGGCGAGGGAGGGATTAGAGACGTTCCAACGTTCAGATGAAGCAAAAGTCTTATGACATGATGCTACGACAAATACATTTTACTTATTGTTAATAGAAACGGGATATTTTACGAATATTGCAGTAGAACACTAGCTATTGTATTATTTAGCTTTTTCATTTCCGAATGAAACGTTTACATCTTTTCTTCATTCTAAAACACAGAAACAAGTGGATAATGACGTGTAAGTGTCCCCAATTCGTACGAGACGTATTCATCGCAATTTCATTTTTCTGTTTTTTAGATGAACCATCAATGGACTTTGTGTAACCTCTGTTAATATTAATTACAATTTTACAAAAAAAGTTTATTTACTTTCTCTCCCGAGACGTATTTACAGAACAGCTGTAGAGTTAGTTTAAGGGTCCACACCAATTCAGTTTCTCTTCTAAATAAAGAAGGATTATATGAAGTTTGAATAATAAATTTTACCATTAATAATAATAGAATAGTATTATCAGTAGTTTTATTATTTTTCTGATCCGCACCGAGACCCTTTCGGCCGGTTAANAAAAAAAAAAAAAAAAAAAACCCTACAATTTCATTAGGAGGTTATTACGAATAAACTAGCAAATGAGACGTTATTGCATCTCCTTGTATTGTACATAATAAATACGTAAATTAAGATAAAAATATCGATTCATAGAGAAATCGACTCGGAAGCGAACTTCCTCCCTCTTCCGCTCCCAATGTCGCGCATTAATAAAGTAAGACCTAAAGGAGTAAATAATTATATATCCATCGTAGTTATTAACCTGGCGAAGATTCCAAACAGAGTTGAAACGCTGTGTCCGTAAAAAGTTCTCAATAAATATTGTTTTGCATCCGGTTGAATAATATATTTAACGGAATTTGTTGCTAAACTCAAATACAGTAGAACTCGAATTATTCGGGAGGGATCCGGTCCGGAGAATAAAATACCCGGATAACTGGAATTTTTCAAAACAAATTTTTAAAGGAAAATTACAAAAAATATTTTTGAGGAAAAAACAAGAAAACAAAAACGTTACAATGTATAACTAAAAAACAAGTCAAAGATAAAAAATATCTATAATGGTTAGGGTGTATTCTCCTGTGGAAGGAGGCACCGTTAAATTCGAAGAATTCGCCAGTTCTATCTTTACACTAGTTCCGCAGTAGAGTGGGCGCCACACTCCGCGCGATAACTCAATACTCCTTTCTCACCCCTAATTTCCTCGAAATGTCCAGTTTTTTTCTTCTTCTGCCGGCGATCCGGATAATTGACGATCTACGTTTATGGAGTTCTATTCTTCTGTAAAAATACTACAAAAATACGTCTTTGCATTTACGAAAGAAATTTTTTTTTTTTTTTGATTGGTGGACATCGCAAAGGATGAAAAAATGATCAAAATTTCCAAAAAACACACGAAGTTACTTCCTGTGACGAAGATAAAGTAAAGAACAAACCGATTTTGAGAAGNGGAGGCGGCGGCGGCGGCAGCGAAGTTGGTAGACTTCTTATCGCGCTCGCCGCCGCCGCCGTCGCCGCCGGAACAATGGCCGTCTTTGGCGATGGAGCCGCAGGAAAAACAAACAGAATTTATGACGCCGCGTCTGCGGACCCCGAGGTGGAGTCTGAGTTGGGAACAGAAAGTGCGGGGGTGGAGGGAGGTGAAGGAGGAGGAGGGGGGGGGATGCGATGCGATGCGACGCGACGCTCTTGGAGTTTCAACGGAGTCTCTCGAAATGTTATCGAGAGTGACATTCTCGGATGAATGACAATGAATTTAGGATTCGAGAATATAGTGCAGAATTTAAGTACACATACCAATGTAAAATCTTGATTTAAAGAATCCCGTTTCAATCAGGGATACAATTACATATTAAAAAAGTCCACCTACTGAAAACTAGTAAAATGCAAAACCTTTGCACTTTGTACTTTCTCATATACGTTTTTCCATCTGCAGCACAGAGAGACAAAATATATCGTAAAAGTGTTATGTAAATGTAATTTCGTTGTAGACAGAAATTGATGTATTTTCGTATCTGCAGTGCGTTTGCTATCCTCCTATTTATTTTATCATTATCATACTTTTCATTCCATTTTATGAAAAGTGTTTTCTACGTCTGCTTGTTCCATTTACACTGCTAAATATTATTCAAGCTTCTTGAAACAGTAAACTAATGTGTAAGTGTAGCAGACGGAAATTATTTTACTGCGTCTCTACCAAACTTTCAAGCGAAATACCGCTAATGCGGATGTAATGCATACTAACTGTACTTTACACAGAAAATTTAAGCAAAATCTTTGGAGCCGTTTTTGAGAAACATTGAAAAGAGTAACTCTCAACTTCCGAGTGCCTATTCGTGGAGGAGTGTTTGCAACGTCAACAGCCATATTACAAAAAGAGTACTTTGACCTTCATGTGAAGCACTCTTTGTTTTCAAATAACAGAAAAGTTAGAGCACGTGCATCGACAACAAGTAAATTCTACCGTAAATACGAAATATGAATTAAATATATTCATCTGTTCATATATTCATCATAAATATATTCTGAATCAGGGATACCCAAAAGGGATATTTCCGTTCAAATCTCGATTTCGAATTTTTTCACGATTAAAACACTTTCTCCATACTACTTTGTTTTTATTACTTTCTCATAAACAAAATATCTCTACTTTTACTATTTTACACGAAAGGACTTGTGTCGAAAAAAATACACGTGTTGTGTTTTACTCTCAAAACATTTTATTCCCAGATTGAACGGATCCAGCTACACACACACACACACACAGAGAGAAGTGTAGTGTTCTTCACTGTTCCACTTGAGATCCCGTCGCATCGTTTGAAGATTCAACAGCGCTTCCAGTGGACGCTGTCTGAATCGCTTCGGGAGCCCCGTCTTGAGTGTCGGGAGTCGATCCAGAGACTCTAGGGACGGGGGCTGCGTCGTCGACTGCGATTCGCTTTCCTGGAGCCACCGTTTCCAAGGAGAACGTGCTTCGGCTTGGAAACACAAACCCAGGTGGATACCCAGGTGGATACCCAGGTGGAAACCCAGGTGGATACCCAGGTGGAAACCCAGGTGGATTCACAGGCCTGTAGTACCGAGGCCCACACCTGCCCAAATACGTGGGATAGGCCGAGGACAGTGCAACCAAGCACAGTGCAGAAACAACCTGCATTCAAAAATTACGTTCTTCAATCAATTTAAAACAATATGTTGGTACAAGTACATGCTTTTGAAACTAACGTTCAAAATAATTTTTAGACTATAAATTAACGGTAATTCGTAGACAATATAGTATTAATGCTGTTAATGATTTTGTTTAAATATCTTCATGATTCTCTGTCTTATTCATACAAACGAGATCTACAAAAATATCCGGTTCATACAATATATTTCTCATCTTAGCATCCACATTAAAACCAATCCAAACTTATCTGCGAATGAAGTTGAATTTTTTACATGCGTTAAAGCAAAGAGTGGAAATCACATGTTCACATCCGTCGTAAACAAGCGAAATTAAACTATTTTATTTTGCATTTTCATGTACTACTCACGTTTTTATTAAACAAAACGTTAAAGTTTAATTTTGTTCTTGTAAACTTGATATCGTCACGTAATTTTCATCGACCGAACTAAAATGATTTTTAAAATAGATGTATTGAAGTACTTCACCTAAAGCAAATAATGGAGGTACGAAGAAATATAACTCTTTTTATCAAAAAGTATAAAAACGTTTTCATATCGTAACGTTTTTTAATGAGTAGATTTTGAAAACGCGATTTTTTTCTGATGTCGCCGTTAGAGAAACGAAAATTTCCGAAAATCATCTGAAGAGAAATTTCGAAACGTGAAAACAAATCAAAATCTTACAAATTTGAAGAAAAAAAAAGAGTTATATATTTACTTTGGTGTTCAAATTAAAATTGTCGGGCACCAAAAAAGAAGAAAGAATAATAAATTGTTAAAACATTTCGTGTCGTAAATAATATGCAAAACGTGTTATAACTTACCAGCAACTTCATGATGAAGCAATGCAATATCCAATGTTTGACGCTCCTTTTAAATATGAACGGATGCATTTACTCCCCACCCCCTACAACCATCCCCTACCCCCACCGTTCACCAAGACCTCTATTATTATCTTTTTCCTCTATTATCTTTCGAAGGTAACATATGAGAAGCACGCATCGTTTTTCTGTTTGTCTTTCATAAAAGACAAATTTGGTAAAACAAAACTTCATTACTCACACACTTGTTCCATTTATGCATTCCATATGTTCCATTTCCATTTGCGTCAATAACACGTGCCAAGCGTGTTATAGCAGCGTGTTCAAAAGTAAAGTTTCTTACAAAGTTCTTCTCGATCGATTGCAGAAACATGACGTGTGACGTGTTACGATTGGCTCCTGACTAGAGCTCATCCCCGCGGTCAAAAGGGATTCAGGTACTGAAGATCGCATTCCTCATTTGCGTACAGATCGAACACAACCCCGGGTTTTTCCTTATCGCTGCGCAAGACGTAACTTCACTGTCGCGAGGAGGATTGTTTTTGAAATGCGTGTTTTGAGTTTGGGCCCTCTGCAGGGTACCTTGGATCAATACTTCCATTTTCGAATATTTCTCGCAGAAATGGAAAATAAAATAATATCCGAGGTTTTAGAAAACTTCCACTCTTTTCGACAAAGGCACGTTATAAAACGTGAATTCTCATGGCGAGCGAACACATTGAATTGAGCTCCTCATTAATTCGACGACAGTCAGTGCTTCATAATTTATGAATGAGGATCGCGGGATTAATGTTTATATTCGACAAGAAGATGAGATCTTGTGCGTGAAATAGTCAATAAATACATAAATACATTTAAGTTAAGACTAACCAACTAGAAATGCGCAACCTCTTTAAGGAAAAATATTATAACAATACTATTCTTTAACATAAATAATAATTTTTGAGATGAGGACCTTAAAATTTCGGCCCCCACTCAATGATTATCATACGTAATGGAAAATGGTGTGAATACCGAAGAATCCATCTATTTTAAAAGTTATAAACGTGAATATATTTAAATTAAAGTTATCGGAAATCATATAACATGTCTATATCGAATATATCTATCGTGATTCACAAAAATGATTTTTCCTTACGAACTTGAATTGTGTTAAATAGCAGAGGTTATACTTGTCTAAAATATGTCAAATAAGTGACAAATTTAGTGGTCTAACCACAATGAATGCTGAAAATTATCTCAAGAATTTAATTATAGCGTCCCTGAACTCAAACTTTGTAGCCGTTGAATAAAAAGGCAAGTTGAGTAAAAAACTACATCCCTTCACATCCAAGTACACAAGCAGGACGAGAAATCCTTTGTAATATGAGACTGAGCTTTTCTCTAGACTTAGGACTAGCAGCGTAACAGGGCGTATGTTAATTCTGGCTGTTTAAAAGTTGTTGCGGGGGTCAGATTTCGTCTAAAATAAATACTTCATAATCAACTATCCTCTCCGTCAAGAATATTTCGTAAAGGGGTAGAATTTAAAAAAAAAATAATAAATTGAGAAGGTGCTATACGTGTATTGTCACCCTATACTTGTTAACGTACCATGAGACAAATGCAGGTCTATTATTACTAATAAAAAAGAAATTCATCTCCAACGAAGTCACCGCCGGTGCCAATACTTCATTTGGGCAGGAGGGTTATTTCAGGAAGGAAAAAGATAAGTAGGACGGGAAAAAATCAAACCGCAAGCAACCGCAGGGTTGAGATCGACTGTTCCCTTATGATTGATTTCAATTCAGGAATAGTCTGTATGCTTCCTCCATAGACATGATCTTTCAGGTATCCTCACAACCACAAGTCACAGGGCTTGAAGTACAGAGAACGAGGAGCTGAGGCAAACGGAAAACTTCTCGAAATTCTTTTCTTGTCTCTTATGTGACCCCTTCACACCTGGTGGTCGAAATTTGAACTACTTTTATTGCAGATTTTTTTAAAATTATAACAAACCGGTGTATTGTTTACTGCAAAGCATTACACGATCAAAATTCCATTTTGGGGGCAAGATTTCAGGTCGTGAACTTCAATTACGCGCGCCACAAAGAAGAAGATAAGTCTTCTCCAGTTAATGATAATAGGATGGATGAGAGCAGAACTGTAAAGAAGGTGGTAAATGGCCAACTGGATGGAGTGAGGACAAGAGGAAGACCAAGAAGTAGATGGTGGGATTGTGTGGAGGAAGATTTGAAGAAAGCCAGGATTATGAACTGGAAGTTGGCGTCAAAAGACAGGGAAAAATGGAGGAGGCTTGTCGAGGAGGCGAAGGTCCATTTGGGACTGTAGAGCCAACTGAAGAAGAAGAAGAAGAAGAAGTAGTCTCCTCCAGTATCGGGAATCTGAATGCAAAATACTTCACAGGAATCATCTTCCAAATGTTCTATTAAATTATATGTCTTTTTTTAATAGAAAATCAGCAATTTCTGTTAATTAATTTGATTTGCACAAATAAAAGGAACTCAATTTTGATACTTAGTGATTGTATGTACGTTGGCTCAGGAAGATGAGTTGAACCTTCGCTAAGATTTTACATTATGTGACAATTTAAATATTACATGTTCACATTTTTAAGAGATAAATTGAAATATATATAGGAGTTATATAGTTAAATTCCACAATATTAAAACATAAATACTATTATCTAGCATTATTAATCTGAAAACATTTTATGTATGTGATTAAATTCACCCAGATGAATCTATAAGACGTTGAGTAATCTAATGCATAACCAACCAACTGTTATGTGCCATGAGAGAACTCTCTGTTGAAGTCAAATTAGACGTGGAAACGCTGACTTATTTTAAAATTGAAAGTCACATAGGAGGGAGAAATTTTTAATATATTCATAGTTCTCATCGGATGAACTCATGAACACACAACACTCCAGGTAATGTACTGTTTCTTGTTTTAAATTTGTTTGGCTAGAAAATGAAAAAAAATATCGATGAAACGTGTTTTGCTCCAAACTGAGAGCACCAATAAATATAAATTTACTGCCAAAGAAACATTACAATCTTTTCTTGATTGTTTTAAAATCAAAGTGTACAAACTTTTTGTACTTTTATTGGTGTAATTTTTAAAAATAAGCTATATAATGTACTGACTATAGTAAGGATTGCCTATTCAAATTTTATTAATTTTAAAAATATTTAAGAATTTTCCAATTTAGTAATAAAACATGCACTGTATTATTGATATTAAAAACACCACATGTTGTGTATATCGCTTCATGATACCTTATAATTGAAGGAAAAAATAGAAACGTACTTTTCAGGTGAATATTTATTGTCCATTCGAAAATAATACCTATCGAAATAGGGATTCAAAACAAATAATTTGATTTTAACAAATACATCTTTTAAAGACCATTGTTTTAGTTGGATGTAGCATATTCTGAACCAAACATAACGTAAGCACATATTGAATAGCCTAAAGAATACGTGTGTGTTTTTCATCTTAGTTCTTTATCTCATTCTCTTTAACGCGTCAGGTGCATTCAATTGGGGGACAGCTTGCATGAACAACTTTCATCAGCATTGCAGGATGCGACGAGTGACGTCAACCAATCGAAGGTGACCTCTCGTCTCTTCTTTAACTGTCACGCGCTCTCTTGTTTCAGAGAGTTGAAGGTGGAGAATTGGATCCCTTGAAAACGGCGCCACACGTCACAATTCAGTTCTGGCGGCACTAGCGCGAGAGTGGAATTAAATCACTAAAGTAAATAACTTAAATAGGTGTAAAGAAACAGAATAACGTGTGCTAATCGTGATTTCAACTTGAAAGACGGACCTCACCCGCCATTTAAATGAAATAATTGCAATTATAAATGATGGAGTAATACATTGCATCTTATGGAGAAAACACATTTTTTTTAAATCCAAAGATATTTCACTTTTTCTGAGGTGAAACCGTTCCGCTCGCCTGCCATGTTTGTACGTGCTTTTATGCATTTAAACGAGTTAAATGATTTCCGAAATATTATTAACTGATAGAAATTCAATAATGTTTTTTTCGTCATTAGTCTTCATATTGTTGTGTTTTAAAACAATTATACATCTCCGTGATTTCACTTACTTGGATTAAGGGTTGGTCCCACCTTATCGGACAAAATAAAATTGGAAGAGAGAAAATAACAAAATCATAAATTACGAATGAATTACACACAAATTCATGTTCAATATTGTGATTTATGTTAATTGGTTGTGAATGTAATTTTGAACCTATAAATATGACTCAAATTTTCAAAAATTAATATATTGTTTTTTTTTTCAACTTCAATCTGCATCAAAAACCCCAAGCAAAAGTCTGCTATCAACTAGTAAGAGCAAAACAGAACACTTAAAGGGGAGTTACAATTTAATGGTATTTCTACACTATACAACTTAATTGTTCGGACTATCCGTTTTATGCTTTCTAAATAGTAGTTATGAGTAAGAAATAATTAAATATTCAAAATTGTTGGTTTTGTTAGGTTTGCAGCAAGATAAAATGTTTCACAGATTTTTCAAAGAGAAATCGCTCCATCTTTGCTACACATTAGGTGGAAATGATAAACAAATCGTACTACATTTAGACTCACAAAGAGTATTTGAGAAATTTCATTTCTTCCCTTCAAACTAATGAGATATAAAGAAAATAATTAGGTTAATGTTTCTTGTAAATATTAGTTTTCTTGCTCGTCCCGATTTCAGAGATTCCCTACAAGTCGTCATTCGTTGATCGTTCACTCACATCACGTACGAATTTTTTACACCGAATATTCCATTGGAAAAACAGACTGAGATATTTTTAAAATTCCTATTCAAACCTTTCTTTTAGCTCATGGTATTTTCAATGGTTTCCAACAAGCCATACTTTAAAGCTGCCATCAGACAAGGCGAATTGGATTTTCAGTTAGTCGTCATCTTGAAGCATTAATTTATAAATCTCACGACCTACTCGTGGAGGAGTGTTTGCATCGTCAACTGTCATGTGAAAACTGCGACGGACCGGGACTCGAATCCGGGACCTCCTACTCTAGCTACAGGTGTGCTGACCACTGCACCACCCGCCTCGACTCCCCAAGTTCCTACTCAATATTATTCCGGATGAGAATTGTGCACAGGACTGAGGGTCGAGGCGTGTGATGTGGTGGACTGCAAACCTACAAACAGAGCAGAAGGTCCCTGGTTCGAGTCCCGGTTTGTCGTAATTTTCACCTGGTCGTTGGCGATGCATTAATTTTTAAGACTATTGGAACCTACACCTACCAATGTACAAATCCCATCGTCTCATACAAAATAATAGGATTTGATAGAATATTTTTAATAATGAAAGGTTTATTCTCAAACCACCTCCTTCTCCAATTGACCCAAGTGGAAACTGCTCAGATCTTCTGGGCACTCCAATATTGAATCTAGATCGAAAATACGATATAAGTGGGAGGAGCCGTTTAGACTGTTGGCTGTGCGACCGACAGACAGACTGACTGCCTGCCACACACGCTCATACACTATGAGATGAAACCTATCTACAACTTTCAAGACGTGAAAATCCGAAAGCCGACCAATCATCTACTCCATGTGGACCATTTTTTTTCATTTGTTTTGGCCACGGAAACTTAGACAACCTTTTGTCTCATGACAGAATCACTACAAAGCTCTTATACGAATGTTCACAAATAAATTATATCTAATATAAATGAGATAAAATACAAATTTTTGTAGATAAAAATGAATGAAGGCGAGCGCAAATATGCTAACTGTTATTCCCTTTTCTTCTTTTCCCAAATTCTCCTTTAGTTTATTTTCTTTTCACACATTCTTCTTCTCAACAACTCTTGTCATATTCTTGTTTTAGCACGTCCTGTTTCTCCTCTATTATTGAAACGTAAATTTTGAATTTCTCGTATTTTGTATTCGTGACAAATTCCGATTTATTATCAAAGACATAACGCCCAATATCCTTTAAACCTGATCCTTTATCCTTTAAGCCCTCTTTCCTTTTCGTACAACGTGCACTTAGACCAGTGGCCCTTGAGCTCTTTCAAGTTGGGAACCCCACACTACGACTCTATCGGACAAGCGACGAAGTTATCATGGGAGTCATATGTAGTCGCTGGCAATGATGATATGTGTTTTCGGGTGCGCAGAATTCCTTTCAACAAGGGAATAATTATCAAAGACATAACGCCCAATATCCTTTAAACCTGATAAAAACAGCCCTCTTTCCTTTTCGTACAACGTGCACTTAGACCAGTGGCCCTTGAGCTCTTTCAAGTTGGGAACCCCACACTACGACTCTATCGGACAAGCGACGAAGTTATCATGGGAGTCATATGTAGTCGCTGGCAATGATGATATGTGTTTTCGGGTGCGCAGAATTCCTTTCAACAAGGGAATAATTATCAAAGACATAACGCCCAATATCCTTTAAACCTGATAAAAACCGCCCTCTTTCCTTTTCGTACAACGTGCACTTAGACCAGTGGCCCTTGAGCTCTTTCAAGTTGGGAACCCCACACTACGACTCTATCGGACAAGCGACGAAGTTATCATGGGAGTCATATGTAGTCGCTGGCAATGATGATATGTGTTTTCGGGTGCGCAGAATTCCTTTCAACAAGGGAATAATTATCAAAGACATAACGCCCAATATCCTTTAAACCTGATAAAAACAGCCCTCTTTCCTTTTCGTACAACGTGCACTTAGACCAGTGGCCCTTGAGCTCTTTCAAGTTGGGAACCCCACACTACGACTCTATCGGACAAGCGACGAAGTTATCATGGGAGTCATATGTAGTCGCTGGCAATGATGATATGTGTTTTCGGGTGCGCAGAATTCCTTTCAACAAGGGAATAATTATCAAAGACATAACGCCCAATATCCTTTAAACCTGATAAAAACCGCCCTCTTTCCTTTTCGTACAACGTGCACTTAGACCAGTGGCCCTTGAGCTCTTTCAAGTTGGGAACCCCACACTACGACTCTATCGGACAAGCGACGAAGTTATCATGGGAGTCATATGTAGTCGCTGGCAATGATGATATGTGGTTTCGGGTGCGCAGAATTCCTTTCAACAAGGGAACTTTCAACAAAGTTTCGACAGAGGTCTTAATTTTTTGATATTGAAACATATTGACTGTTAGCATGTCCTGTTGAAGTATTAGTGACGATGACACACTGGAAGGCACTGAAAAAAAAAAATAAAAAAAATCATTCTGATTATTTTTGGCGTCTTCTTTCCGCTCACACTTTGGACAATCGTAGGGAAAGTCAACCCTTTCCACTACAGGCTTAAATAGTAGCTGTAGTTTAAGGTCGTGCACTGTCTGCGACAATAAGTTTTGCATTTGCATTGCATACTGTGATATCACATTAATATCATTCTCTGATGTACTGAATCTGTTTAATTTAACGAAATACAAATGTGTCGCTTTATAATTAAGATTTGAAGACACATTTGGGGGACCTTAATTGTTCAGTTTTATTTCTTGTTTTTCGTATTAAAATATCGAAACAAATTTCGTTTTCGTTATATCATTTTAAGAACCAGCGGGAAATTTCTGCAATAAAAAAACAGATCATCAAAACGATACTCATTTCGTTGATAGTTCGCTTTGAGGTCTATCAACACTAAAACGATTTATTCTTCTTCTACTTCAGTTTTCAAATTATTCGTTCTTTACCTTAAAATTATTTACTTGGAGAAGAAATTAGTTTATTATGTGAAATTGGATGAGAATGAAGAAAGAAAAACTTAACAATATTTCAAATAGTATTTCAACACTCGTGCACTAAATAAATGGTAAGAACTGAATTGAAACAAGTTGTCAGCTGTCGCTATTCGTTCTCTCGCTCGTAAGGGTTATAGTGAACCCATGAAAATGTCTCTTCGTCTTGCGTAAGGAACCGATTTTCCGGAATTTCTTTTTCAGTGTGCCATCGTCGCTAATAAGTATTTTGACAAGACACGCCAATAGTCAATATGTTTTAGTACAAAAAATCGCGACCACTGTCGACCCGCGCTTTCTGAAAGTTACCTAGTTAGAAATACACGTGACTGTGTTGGCAGCGTACAGCGTCGTTTCTCTCTTACCTCAACCCTCAAAAAGAGTAAACGATTGATTGCTTTTCGCAAATGATGGAAAAAGATCAACTGTCGTTTGACAATTACTTAAAATTTGCGAAACACGAGAAAAGATATGTTTTAAACACGCAAAACAACGTCTTGAATTTTCCAAGGTAACAACTATTTCTAAGCGGAGTATTATCTTGAGAAATTGATAAAATAAAAACACTACATAACACGCAAACGTTTCATGACGTGTTCTATCCATCCTCTAATCCCCCTCTCGATGCGGTAATATAAATGCGTCTGTGGTGTATAGGTTGTGATCGATGAGTGATATTGATGCTGTTAGAAACTTTGTAACACGCCTCGAGGGTGTTATCCGAAACGTTGGCGAGTTACGTAGCGAACTTTTCTTTTGACCTATTCTTCAAGATAGTTCTCCTGAAATGCCAAGAGGTCAAGGATTACAGGACTATTTGTACGACATTGCAGCTTCTATATGTCCATGGAGCCCCATGGAGTATTTCAACAAAAATCAACAACAAATGGGTCATCTAAACGTTTCTAAACGTTTCGAAACGTTGCCAAAGTGAAGGGGCTGACAGGCGAGGTTCGTGACAGCGCCGTGAGAGCTGTAGCAGGAGAGAAATTTATAAACTAATGTGCCGCGATATATACGGCGACTTCAGAAGATTTACATGTTTTTTTTATTAGCAGCGAGATAGTAATCACAATTTTTATCTTTTCTGGCACAGATTCGACATTATACAAAATTGTCTTTTGGCAAAAGCATTTGACAAATCACTGCGCACGTGCTTCCAACAAAGTTGGCGTTATTCTTCCATGTTATAGAAGTTTGACTTAGTTTGGATGTTTCTAGAACATTCTTCTGGACAGAACCCATACGCGTCTGTGATGACTAATGCAGTTCTGCCCCTCCAAAGAACTAGGAACCACTCTTCTCCGCTGGGGAGAGACAGGTTTTTGAAGCACGAGAAGAACGTTGTTATCGTCCGTAAGGGCCGTTCGTTCTCTTGCCACCAATCTCCGAAGCTCGGGAGCAACCGGCTGCCCTTTGGGGGTCACATACTGTTGTTGGTAATATGAGCACTACGTTAACGAAAGCATCTCGTTGCTTGGATCACGGGTCCGAACTCTATCAAGCTTCGTAATTACAATTAGCTGTCTTACCTGAGTCTTGGCTTCTATACAACTTAGTTTATCTACCTCCTCGTAGGAAGAACTTTGTCTCAAGTGACAGTGAGGTTTCTTTGAGAACACTTTAGCTTCAAGAATTATACGTTTGCCATTTAGGATGATATTCAAAAGTTTATGTTTTGGGCAATGTCAAGCTTTGTCCAAGGCTTTTCAAGTTTGTATACGATAGTAAGTCATTATATTGTAATGTAATCACTCACTGTGGAATTACCTCTGAATATTCCACTGTATTAATCTAGATACGAAAGTATCTCATTCTTGTTCAATATGATTAACCAAATGGCAGATATGTCATCATGACTTTATGTCACTATTAAAACTAACTACGTTCAGTGGAACCTCTATTGAATTAAACCCCTGATTTAACCAATGTAATAGGATGTGTTTTAATACGCCTTTATGTCACTTCCAAAATAGAATTAAGATCCCGGCTCGCCCTGCCAAGGTGTGAGGACCATCCCCGCACACTCAAAGCCCCTTAAAGGGTTATTAAGGGAGGACCCTTTACTAGGATTTACAACAAGGAGTTGTAGGCGACAGTATCAGTGAAGTCTTAGTATTATTTCACAGTTCTTCTTGGATTGTGGACTTGGAATAGGACGTGCGTTAGGAAATAAGATAGAATGTCTATTTTATGAGATAAGTAATGAAAAGTAGTGTTCACCATAAACAGTTATTTCTACCAATATGACACTAAGAATAGAAATATTATCAACAGATCATTAACTTCGTCACAGCAGTTATCGGAAAAACGTTTTGTACCAAATTTGCACTATGTCTTTCTCCTTCTTTAAATCATAAAAGAATATTTGGTACGCGAGCAACCTTCTTTAAACATTAAAATTATACATGCAAGTTTTATGGTAATATTGCTTTCAAATATGAATAGGACTGTGTGTATGCATTCTGGAGTGTTAAATCACGATAATAATTCGATTCCACTTTATACGTGGCTGTCAGTTCACCTCGACATAACCTCTTCCACATTAGTCGTTGGGTATTGTACGTCTTCGGGAGCAGATACTTTCACTAAACACAACAAATTCCTCATCGCTGATGAATGACGATGAAATTCCACCCCCCCCAAACACTCTCGCAACGCGCAAAAGCCATCGCCCTTCACCAATTCACCAATTTTCTTTGAATGCCGTGAAAGAAGCGCATCTTTCAGCTTCTACAGCTGTATTGGTCGCATCACTGTATTGTGTAAAGAGATTAAGGCCAATTAAAGAAGCCAACGATTGCCTTCCATTCATTGGAAGTCAAGTGTTCGCATAATTGTTGGCGTCGTGAAATCGCGGCAAAAAGGAGAGAAACGCTTTGCGTCGTCGTTTATCCGAGAAAGAAGCGCATCGAAAACCAAAACAAAAACCAAAAACTAGTGGAAGTCAAAAGGGCTCCTGATATTAAATTTACAACTCAACAGTTGGCAGTAGAAAAAACTAGTCACGTTAGATTTTATACCAATAAATTAAGAATGATGATTCAAAATGCTTTTAAAATATATCGAATTAACATGCAAGATCAGAAAAAATATCACCAATTTATTTTGGTGATTTTTTTCTTAATTAGAAAAGAATAAATAAATAAATAAAAATTCTATCTAAAAAGCGATCGATCGAGATGTAAATAAACTAACGATTTTTCGAGGTCAGTCGGTATGTGGAAATTAAGTTAATGACTTTGATTGGGAGAGGAGCTATTTCGTAGAGAACAAGAATACGTAAAATTGATTCTGATAATTATTAATTATGCTTATTAACAAGAGAAATTTCACTTCCCATGTCTGGGTTCTGTAATCTACCACAAACATTTTTTTATATTTCTGAAATGTGCATCTCAAAACCATCAAAACATTGAAACTCGTTCCTTGAAAATTCAAGTAGCAGATACGTGTTTCTGAACGAATGTTACCTTTGAACTTGGTGATTATTCAATAAAGAACAGCATTTGTGTACAGCACTACTCATTTATTGCGAAATGTTTTCATGCTTTCATTGATACAATATTGAATATTTATTTCGCCAATGCCGATTGTGACTTCAGTTTCCATAGCCGGACGTCAGTTCACGAACATAACCTCAATTCGCTCTCAGGCGACAGGGGCCACTGCGTTGTCGTTTGGAGTCTGCGCCGCTGGAGCGCCACTGTCGGAGGGCGGCGTCTGAGGCGCAACGGGTGTCCCCTCTTGAGCGCCGGTAGACGAACCAGAGCTTTGCGAAGAGTCCGCAGGTGCATCATCCACGGGCATATTTCCTGGGGCTTGCATTTCCAAGGAATTTAAGCGTTGGTTGGGATATACCCACTGGAAGCCGTTCCAAACGGGGTACACCCAGTTGACGCCATTCCAGAACGGCAGAGGCTGAGGGGAGTAAGCGGCGGGAGGAATGACCACGGGGAAGCCAACGGGGTAGGGGTAGCGCCAGAGCCCCCAGGCGCCGAAGGTCGGCGTCGACTCAACTGCCACCAAGTACAGAGCAAGGAGAATCACCTGTGTACGAAAACTACATTAACCAACGAATCGAAGATGTAATGTACTTTATTTAAGGTACGTTTTCACTTGTATACTTGTATCAGAGACATATAATTACATTCATGGTAACTTTTCGATATATACAGTTTGCAATATATAAAGTTTGAGCTCAGAGGACACTTCCCCTTCATGCATGTAGACGATGACCTTTACATTCACTCTCACTCTCACGATTTGAATGAGATAATTGTGAAAAGAACACACACAGATATACTGAAGGACTAAGGAAAAAATCAAATCTGAACTAAACTGGTTAATATAATATACTCTACTCAACACTCTACTGAATGAGCGTGATGTTCAAACATGGAGGCGGCCTGAGCGCAACGGTTTCGTTGTTATACATCGCACCCCAGAAAAGAAAAAAAAAATAGTTCTGTAAAATGTTGGGTGACCTATAGATAAAAAGTGATGTAAAATGCCACAAATCGAAATAAACTTCCAGAACTTTCGTCATTTAAAATTTGGCTTCATTTTTGAAAATGAGTTTTTTCTCCATAAGATTCAATGTATTACTCCATCTATTATAATTGGAATAATTATTTCATTTAAATGGCCGGTGAGGTATGTTTTTTTAACGTTGACATCACAATAAGTACATTTTGTTACTCTGTTTATTGATGCGGATTGAAGATATTTTATGAATTTAATTCAACGTACGCCTTGAGTACTACCGAAATATTTCAGGAATCAATAGTAGGTTATATGAAATACGTATGACAACCTGCAAGGAGCACATACTGGCGATGCGATGCAATGCATGAGTTCTGCTCATATGCGCAGACGCGCTTGCGACTAGTTTGAGTGACTTGTTTGACCTAAAGGAAGCTCATATACCAAACGTATCGGGATTTGAGTGAGGTCTTTTTGCGTGACATGTCAAAGAGTAACAACACGGCACTTAGCTCATACGAATTGACATGTCGTCTATACACGTATGCAAGTATAAGCGTATCTTTTTCATAGGTTTTAATGGTACACTCAAACGTTCCAAATATAAATATTTAGAAATGAAATTCACACTAAAAATATATCGTTGTATTCATTCATGTTCTTTTCGTACTTGTTTCAGAATTACATTTTCTATAGTTTAATTTAAATACCTCAGACCTAAGACATAAAAAGAAGGATAAGCTTGCAAGGAGTCATTACAGATTAGGAGTAAGTGAAAAACGTTTCAAAATGTATATTTGTTAACAGTGATGAAATGTCACATTAAAAAATAAATGAAATAATGTATGTTAAACGAAAGCAACAAACTACGTATCCGATTAATGAGGTTCCTATGCAAAAGAAACGGAAACAAGAGTGTTTCACAGGGGAAATAATTTTTTATTCTCGATCAACATCAGGAATATTTCTATTCATTATATACAGAGACACTAAGTACTAAATACTAAGTACAACAGAGACACTAAGTACAATACAACGTATTTCCATTTGCGAACAAGGAAACATTTGCGTCTCTGAACATTTTTACTGTATAAGAAATATATGATCTTGAAAAAGGGCTAGGCGATTTTGAAACTTTTCTGAATTTTGTCAGGGGAATCAGCGATTTGTACCTATTATTGTTGTTACAAAATTAAAACATTATAATGAGGTAAAATCAAATATTTTTTCATCATATTTTATTGCTATGATATTAATATAATTGTAAAATATATTATCACGATTTATTGAACGAGATCATAAAGTGTTGGCGAGAGCCCAAAGCTCTAAGAGAGAGAGAGAGAGAGAGAAGTTATCATAATTAACTGTAGCAGTCACGTATTCGCCGCCGAGACGTAGGATACAAAAAAACGAATTCTTTCAAGCGTTAGCAGAAAAAATCATTGTTGGAGGCGACTTCAATGACAAGCATACTCATTGGGGCTCACGTTTGACAACAAAAAAGGTAAAGAACTCCACAAAGCAATGACTGCAACAAATGGAAAGTGGCATTCCACTGGGAAACCCACCTACTGGCCAACTGATAGAAAAAAGATACCAGATCTTCTGGATTTCTTTATATCTCGACAGATTGCAATAAATTATATTGAAATAGAAGAAGGAGAGAGACCAACATCAGATCACTCTCCTTTCCTGCTTACCCTCAGAAATACCTATACAACCAAACCCGACATTAACTAATAAAGGTACTGATTGGGAATGCTTCCAGTTAGAACTCAGCGGAAGGATGGAGCTGAACGTTCCTATCAGAACAATAGGGCAACTAGAGTTAGATTCTGAAAAGCACATGTTAGATTTACAACAATCCGAATTTACAATAATGCACCTGAAATAAGAAGAAAAAGAAATGGATTTAATTACGTGATATAGGAAAAGAAGAGAGAAATGTCAGAAAACAATGGCAAAAGTCCTGAACAAGAGAAAATAAGAATAAGCTAAGTAATCTGTCCCAACAATTGAAAAGAGAAATTCAGAAAATTAACAATGAATCAATGAGTAACAATTTAAGTGAATTAAATGATGAGAAAAGCACAGAGTACTCACTTTGGAAAGTTACTACAAAGCTCAAGAGACCAATCAAACAAATCCTACCCATACGAGAAGAAAATGTTTGTTCGGTAAGATATAATATACAGAAGACGGACGTGTTGGCAAGGCATCTAGAGAATATCTTGCAACCTATCGAAGAACTGGAAATACTGCATCAACCAGAAATAGAACAGGACGTCCTAGAAGTAGGTTTTGTTACACTAAAAGAAGTAGCTAAAGGAATAAAAGGAAACCTAAAACCTAACAGAACCCCAGGATTCGATCTGACCGATGCAGAAATCCTAAAGAGACTCCCGAGAAAAGTAATTTCTAAACTTACGCAGTTGATAAATGTCACTTTTAGATTGAAGCATGTCCCTATTCTTTGGAAAACTGCAAAAGTACTCATGATTTACAAAACCAGGCAAACCTGTAAACTAAATAAAATCATATAGACACATATCTCTATTGCCTACAATGTCGAAATTATTTGAAAAATTGCTTTTGAGGAGAATCAAGAAAATAATAGAGGAGAAACGACATGTTCCTGACCACCAGTTTGGATTCAGAAACAAACCTGCTACAGGCGATCAAGTACATCGAATAACTGATATAACTGAAAAATGTCTGGAGGAAAAGAAAATATGTTCAGTTCTGGATGTGAACCAAGCTTTCGACAAATTCTGGCATGAAGAGCTTATCATGAAAGTAAGAAAATGTTTACCTGTACAGTATGCGCAGCTCTTAAAATCTTATATATCACAGCAGACCTTCAGAGTTAAGCAGGAAAATGAATATTCTGAACTAAAAACAGTAAATGCAGGAGTGCTTGGACCGGTGCTTTACTTGTTGTAAACACGTGTCATACCAGTCGCAGAGAACACCAAACTAGCGACATTTACTGATGACACGGCCGTATTAGCAGTAGGAAAGACCATCCAAGAAACAACTGCCAATCTCCAAGATGCAATAGACCGCATTTACGCGTGGACTAAACGCTGGCGTTTAAAATTAGATGAAAGTAAATCTGTCCATGTTAATTTCACGAACAAAATATCTCATTACTATCCTATAGTAATTAATAATATCACAATTCCAAATAGACAAACAGCCAAATACGTGGGTCTATATCTAGACGCCAAGGTTAAATGGAAAGAGCACGTCAAAAAGAAAACAAAAGAACTAAAGCAAAAATATAAAACTATGCACGGTGGGGAAGAACTCCCATTTGTCTATAAGAAACAAGGTACTGGTATGTCAGCAAGTTCTGAAACCAGTCTGGACTTCAGCCTTGAGTTGTGGGGCTGTACCTAAGAATGTAACGTTAAAAGCATCCAAGTGTTCCAGAACCGAGTGCTGAGGAACATTGTCAATGCTGATCTTCATTGGGAGCTCCAGTATTGAAGGACAGTGAAGAAGGAAGTTAAGAAAGTTGCCAAGAAGCACGAGGGAGGACTCCATAAACATACCAACGTCGAAATGCTACAACTGGTAGACAATCAAGACGGTTCGAAAGGACTAAACCCTTTGAGCTTGAGTGACAAAAGTGTGGTCAGTGTAGAAAGCAAAGTGCAGTGCTGTGTAGCCACAACAACGATGTGAGAGGAAGACTTTTTTTGTGCTAGGGAAATGGACCGCTGGGAAATTCCAGACTAATATAAAATACGTAGTAATTTAAAATGTTGATTAATCTTAAGATTAGGAGCATTTATTTTGTAAAAAAATAAAGTTTCTCAATAACAGTTAAATATATCATCGTCAGAAAAAAAATTATCATACAGGATTCAGAAATGGACATTTTTGTCACAAATGGCAGCCTATGAAAAGGGCCTAACTTCCAACCCTCTGTTTCGATTTTGATACAACAATCGATGGTTATTAATAAACGAATAAAACGAGAGAGAGCATATCCACTCAGATGCATTCAGACGCCGCCCATCAAGAAATACTATAGCTATTTAATGCTATCAATTAGGAATTTCAGAGTACACACAAGACAATAGCGGTACATTGCGTAGTAACGAAAATAGTCTATGGTATGGTGAGGACTTCTATGTTGAACTAAATTTAGGTAACATTCTTGGAGTGAATTACTGAAATGCATTTTCAACTTACGATTTAGTCCAATTAATAGTAATAAACAATAACACTGATTGTCCATGACGTACCCCCTTTTTTCATAAAAGAATGGATTGCGTTCTAAAATAATAATTCAAAAAAGTAAATATATTTTATCCAAATCAAGCATAAAAATTGCGATTTTCTACTATAGCTATTTCAAAAACACATTTGTCATGAGACAAAGTATGTTATTTCAATTCGGAAAAGAGTTGGAAAGTAAATAATCTTATTAAATTGTCTTCACGTGAATGGTCACAGAATTACTGAAACTCTTTACATTTCTCTTCTTGAAATTCTATTCTTCACGAAACTTCTTCGAAATTTCCCCAAGTAGACGTTCAAGCGTTGTCTTATTTCTGCACCGAAAGAAAACCGGAACTTATATTTCTTAAATATTTCAACGTAAAATTTCTGTAAAACTCACAAAATTGACGCTGCGGAAATATCAGTTTCATATCTAGCCGCACTTTTCCGAAATTTAATATTTCTTTGTCACAAAGTAATATGTAACCATCGAAAGAATTTGTAGAAAAAGTCTTTGATCGTAAAATGTATCTCGTTTCATTTAGAAGTTGAAAAGATGAAAGTTATTTCCATCGTTTAAAAGTAAAAATAAATACTGCAAGGAAAATTACATAGAATAAATGCTTAGAAAAATCTGGTGCGATTTAAAATAGTGAAGAAGTGACTTACCAAGAACTTCATGATGAAGCGATGAGACTGATCATCATTTGCTTCTCTTAAATACTCTCGGTTTAACCTCCTCCCCCCTCCACTCCACTCCACTCCACTCCCAACCCAATCCCTCTTCCATCTCCCACTAATGAAACAAAAGGAAACATGTGTGTTACACTCATCAATAGCTTAATTGTTTTTCATTCTTCGTTTTCGTCAGCGAAGGTTTTATCCTTGATCTCGATTCTGCAGAAAAAGCTCTTCGTAAACTCTGCTTCTTTCGTTCGTGTTCGTCTTCTGAACGTCGTGTTAATAATTATTTTACCGCAAACTCAGATCAATTAAATATTTTAATGGAGGAGCGCGAAACAGGTAAACGCTTCGTCGAAGAGCGATATGAGAGTAAAGAACATGAACTTTTTTTATTGATATGTCTCAAAGAAGTTAACTCTGAATCCCATTTATTAAAATGGTGTTCAAATAATTCAAATTGTCTAATAATAAAAACATACAAAAAAAAATGAAATAGGTAATTATGGTAAGTTAATGGATTTATTTTTATGTGCTTATAAAATAGCTATAATGTAAGTTAATTTTAGCGAAATTATCATAAGGTAAATATTATATCCTTATTAAATAAATAATGCGAACTTTTGTGAAGGAACAGAGAGTATCTCGTATTTTGAGATCACAACGTTTTAACTTTCGTTAGTTGAAAAACGTGATTTTTTATTATTCCGATATCAATATAAGTATTTTTCATGGCGGGTGTCAAATATACTCTGGAAATTATCCGAAAAGAAAGAATTTGTTTAAAAAAAACAGGAGAGGAATCCAAAATATCCGTCATTTATTAGCCAAGTGGTAATGACCTAACGTCATATAATACTTTAATCCAATGTTTACATCTATGGACGAGTGAGTTCCATGTCAATTTAGTTTAGTACATTTATTTTATAGCTGTGATTATTTGTCCACATATTGCTAAATTGTTTCTTTCCCTTGAATTTGTTTTTTGTATATAATGTTAAAGTTCTTATTCAATATTTATTTTTATTCTATTTTTGGGTAAATTTGCACCTTCGTTTGTTCCAGATTTTGTGACGTAGGTCGTGGATCCACGACGAGGTTGTTTCAAACGAATTGTTTTCTACAAATGTGTTTGTCAGAAATCATTCAATCAACTATTCAACTTTATAGTTGAAACATTGGTGACAACAAATATAGCAACATCAAACCAGTTAGATTGGCAATAAATAAATAAATAAATAATTTACTGTCAATGGAGCAGCTGTTACAAACTGACCCTATGACCATGTTGAGAACAACATAATAATATACAATATATATATATATATATATATATATATATATATATATATATATATATACATACACAGTGCATTTCCGTTCACGTTTTCTTTTCTTAAGTTAAGTTTTCTCGAAACAAAGGTACATGACTTTAGGAAAGAACAGGTAAAATAGGATTATCCTATAGGTAATAAAAGTGGAAAAACGACGTCTGACAATGCCAGAGCTGAAATGATACCATTTGGCTCATAGCCTCGTAGTCCCTGAAGTCCACTTTACAGGAGAGTATTTGAAAAAAAATTTAATTACCCGACATTTTAAATAACTTTTTCGAGTCAGAAATATTGATGATCACGTATCACTTTATGAGGATCAGGATCCTAGATAAAACTCTTGACACTGGTGGATGTTTCTAACGTCGTAACTCTCAGGAGTGCCAATATAGAACACAATAGTAAAGAATAGTAATTTCAGTCGATGATCAGGTGAAATAAAATAAAATAACAGGTATTTGTGATCAATAAAGTAACTGAAACGCATTAAATGTTGACGTAGTTAATCTTTAATAACGCTCTCAATCAGTACAAACATGAATCATATTTAGTTCTCATTAGTACTACAATATAATGTGCGGTCATTTTAGGCACATGGGAATTGTATTTAGGAATCAAGATCAAGTGATGGCACTGTTTAGCGGCCGAAATTTCCTGGATAAACTCCTCGGTTAAAATTATTTCCTGGAAATCCAAATCTATATCCTGGATATCCTCCAGGGTAAAAGCCTCCTCCACCTGGGTAGGATCCTCCACCTCGGTAGTATTCTCCACCTGGATAGTATGCTCCACCTCCTCCATGAGCTAGGACCATAGCCACCACGGCGAACAAGATCTGCACAAAATCACGCAACTTAGAATGGCTCCTGTTATAAAATGGAGACGTGGAACAATACCATGAAGAATAATTTTGACGCAATTTCTACGCGTAGCACCCAATGCAGCAATGCAGGTACAGGCGCTTTCAAACGTCCTGTTGTATCTGGTTCACTCACTCAGTCAGCGGTGTTGGGTGTGAGTGTTTGGTGTTGGATGTGGGGGGAAATGTTTACGATCATCCAAAAAAAAAAAAATTCACGTCAAAATGTTTCAATTAAGTCTCGTCATTTGGGAGTTTTTTTCTGTAGCGTACCTGTGAGATATCGTATACGCTATCCACATGCAAGTTGTTTGTGCGCATGCTCAGAAGTTTGTGGTACACTAACGCTACTAGTATAGTGCGTTAAGACACCTCTGTTTGCGTATGATGTTAGTTAGAGAGGTCTTGGCGGATTCCGGCCTGGATTTGAGGTTATGTTGATATACGTGAGAGATATGTTGGTTGTGTGTGGAGTATGAGCACGTGCTCAGAGAACAGTTTACTTGAACACGTTTGCATTCAAGCAGTTTGTTTGGAAATAAATTGAATCGAAGGTACGTCGATTACACTACTTCTTTCCATATGCGTTACGCGGTCAGCGTCGTCAACGTAACGTGAACGTTATGCAAAATTCATACAATGTATTTCGTCTTTGTCGTAATTTTGTTAGTCCTGGGTCTGATAGAAGCAGCTGTCGTGTTTCAATACAGGAATAGAAGTTAAGACGACAACGGATTCGTCGTAGTCTACACGCTGAAGTCCGTGTGTCGCTACATACAGTTGTTTGTAGAACTAGGAAAATAAGTTCCAGTACATCAGTAGAAATTAATTGTGTTTACCAAGAACTTGCCCCACACGGAAGGGTTAGAAAAGGAATTGTTAGTAACAGAGTTATTGATACTTGGTGGAAGTGGATAGAGGAAGGAGGGTTTGCTTTTCAGTAGTCACAGCTCTATATTGAACTGGGACATTCATGCCAAAAGCTACAATTTTTTCTGACCCCAACGGGAATGGAACCCGGGGCGACTTGGTGATTAGGTAGAACGCTACCACTATTTGTGCCAAGGTTGACATCATTTGAATACCTAGTACTTAATGTGACTCGTCGAAATGTTCTCTACAATTTCTGTGTGTACCTTGCATTACAGTAAAAAAATAAGCTGTATATCTTTTATGATTGATAACAGTCTTTCGTCATTTATGAGGAGTTATGCTTTGCCCAAGTTACTCTATTGTTTTGTCTTGGATTTAGTGGTTTCTAACGCAACGTTAAGGTCGTACGTGAAAATAATTTATTCGTAGAGCGTTAGGTTCACGAACAAGAAATTGCGTGGAAACTCGCTCTCGTATGACGTCACATTACTTCACGCCACAGTGAAGCAACATATAAATAAATAATTTATGGTCCAAAAACCAGTTACAACTGCGTATGACCACGTGGAGGGGAATAAACTAATTTAGTCTCCAGGAACAAGCAAGGGACGTATTCCATCAATTCAGATCAAGGGCCCTTAGGCACAGGCATATTTAACATTTCTGTACCCCAAGGCAATTTTATGACATGCCTCCCTCCTAAAGAAAATGTAAATAGTTTGGTACTTATTCTAATATTTAAAGAATATTTTACAAACTTTACTTTCAATAGATTTTAAACGTACATTTATTTACCAAATACATGTTATTTATTATGATTTCGAAAATACTACCAGTTAATCGCAACTCGTAAAACTACTTAAAACTTGTGATTTATGACAAATAGTCTATATGTGAAATCGTTTCTGTTCGAAGAAGAACCAGAGAAAAAAGTGGGCCAATCTCACCTTTCTTCTTTGAAAGTTCTTAAAAATCTCACAAGAAATCAGTTTTGAATAAAAATGAAATTATTCATTGAATCGTCATGAAGTAAAAATTATTTGAATGATATGTTCATGTTATTATTATACTATGTTTATATTATATATTTTCATAAGACATATTCGTTATCTTTCATATACTTCTATTACTTTCTGCAATTTCAGTCGATGGAAGATTGATATACAACCAATTAACGAATATGTCTAAAAATCAAGTATTTAAAATTGTTGAAAATGCAATGCATTTAGTGCTGGACTCCAGTAATTCTTTTCAACAGATGTATGCGTCACTGCAACAGTCCGAAAACTACTAAATTCCAGGTAGCAATGGTAGGAATACTAGTCTTCAGTGAAAGAGGTTTTGTACGTTTTTCAAATATTTATCTGATCACAATGGAAAATCTTAGCACTTACTATGGTTGACACGTACAACTTAAGAGTTTATTAAAACAGTGAGCATGAACTCTCCTGTCACTAAAAGTTTCCTAACCTCTCCCGATATAGGACAGCTTTATTTATGGGAAATATGAGGCGACTTAAGCGTCTCTGTGTAAAATACACATCTACACACTGAGTGCCTTCAGAGATACAGAGCAGATGAAAGAAAATTTTATACTTAGAAAAAAAAATAGTTAAATTTTTTTAAATTCTTTAATGATTGATGGACTTTAGTTACAATATTCTATTAGGTTTTGTCAAATATAAATTTATATCAAAATATATCTCGTGTCATTAGCAAATTAATGTATATTAATTATCTATAATAATTAACTTTAAATCGATTAAATGGATCCGAGCGAATAAGTATTTCAAATGAATTTAAATTTCACGAGTAAATCACTAAATTAATTCATTTTTTCTCTCCATTCAATTACCCACGTACAATAAATAATATGAAAAAGTTTTGAATTTTTCTATTATTTTGAATCGATTATTTAACAATGAGTGCCAATACAGAAGTACAATGGGACAACTTTAATTCGAGAAATTTACAATGTGGATATGATACATTATACTATCATGAGTCAAAACAATAGCTATTTTGAACCAAAACTTCAGGGAAAACAAGTAAAGAAGAGAAGAAAATACAAAATACTTTTGAGTTTTGGGGAAATATTTGTCGAGTGGGGTGTATTCAGTCAAAATATATCACATTTAAATATTTCTTTTTAATTTAGAAGAAATGACCAAGTGAGAGCTGCAGTCGACGGATTCTTATTGACGACTTCCATCGCCAATGGAAAATTATAGTGAAGTAGTTTTGCACTTGTACATCTTGATATTCGTTTCTCCGTCTGCAGCCTCTATTTAGAGTGAGAAAAAAATTGTACAGGGTCATTTCCTCTATATTTTCGTCCTATTCGTGCTCAAAGTCGCTAGATGAACTTATTACTGTCTTTTATTCGAAATTTGAAAGTAAAATAAATATTTATAGTATTATTTCAAAATATTTAGATACTTCTAGGTCTTACACATATCGTAAAAGTGTATATATATATATATATATATATAT
>NNCF01132629.1:145792-161482 GCA_002313205.1 Laupala kohalensis | reverse complement strand
ATATATATATATATATATATATATATATATATATATATATATATATATATATATATATATATATAATGTAATTGTAATTGAATTGTAATTGCTCTTTACGTACAGAAAATTGAAGCAAATTTGTCAAAGCTGTTTTTGAGAAACATTCAAAGGAGTACTTTGACCTTCATGTAAACTACCCTTTGTTTTTAAGTTAAAAAATTAGAGCACTTGCAATTCTACACTAAATATGAAATGCGAATTAAATTGATTCCTCCGTTTATTCAGAATTGCTGCACACAGACGAAGAGGGACGGACGGACGGACGGACAGATGGACGGCCGTAATGCCAAAAACAACTTTTTCTGAATCAGAGATACCCAAAACGGATATTTCCGTCGAAATCTTGCTTCCGAATATTTTCATGATTACAAACCTTTCTATATACTACTTTGTATGTGAGAAAATAAAAGTGAAAAACCCGTAGAATACACATATACGAACTACAAAATATACCGACCGGTTGCATCGCCACACTGCTTCTGCCGCCAAGAATATCAAAATAGAACTTCAATATCTACGAAACTACATCCAGTTTTTGAATGAACATTCTTGACAATATGAACTTACAGCATTCTAGTCAGACAAAGTTTGAAGTTTTAGTATCATGGTTAAACATATAACAATTAATAATAAGATATTTAACAATTATATATTTAATAAATGGACGTATCGTTATCATGTTGCAAAGAGAGAACAACTTAATTTCTAATTCTGTTCAACAACGTTTGTGGGGTCATAAAACATTTTAACAAAAAAAAATACACAGTCACAACATTGGCAACGGTTAATACGTAGTTTCAATCAAAGTGACGTAGGTTTTATGAAGCATAAGAAGGCACTATTGGTATAGCAAGCACTAATAATAGCGAAAAACTAGTGGTGCAATACCATTGCAGTCATATACTTTATCACACACGTTTCTCAGTCTGCAATAAAGCATTCTATCAGGAGACGGTTGTCTTTTAACATGTTACTCTATATTTTGCCTGTCTTCATTTTACCCTATTTAAAAAATTCATTGGAAAAATAACTTTACTAGCATTTATATAAAATAATCCCTAATATACAAAATCAGTTCTTTCATTTTTTGGGGAGAGAAGATCAAAAAGATTTATATTCTATTTCAAAAATATATTAATAAATAAATAAAAAGATAATTAGGATATTATTATCGCGAGAACAAAGCAAGTCAATATTTTTATATAATTTAATGAAAAACTAATAAGTTAATTTCTTTGCAATTTCAAATTGCAATTATATTAATAAAAATTAATCGTACCTATGATTAATTATTTTTAACGATTGAAACTGCTATAACACATTGAATTATACAAATCTTGAAGAAAAATATTTTTTTTTTCATCAAGCGTTACATTCGAGAGAAAAAAAAATTAAAAGATTTCCTCACGTATCAAATAATGCATGAACATGTAAGTACGACACACAGCATACAAAAGTTAACAACAACAACATCCGGCAAAAGAAGCAGTTGCATACGTCTGACACGTGAGATTACAAGCGAAAAGATGCAGCGCCACCGGATGACAGGTTACAAATAGAGAGTGGAAGGTTGACGATACCAAAGGACACATAAGATGCAGACATAACACTTTCTCCTTTCAAAACTAACATATTAAAATGACACATTTACAAACACCTACTCATTGCATTCACGTAAATGTACGCGCTATAAACATGTGAAAGTAATAAATGCAAGAATTAAAAAAAATGTATATGATAGTGTAATGAACTATAATTATATTATAGTTGGGCTCGAAGCTAATAATACAACTAATTATTGTCTTTTATTAGATATTCGAAAGTCAAATAAATATTCAGAACATTATTTTCCTCTACCTCTGCTTCGTCCATGTTAAATAATATTCAAGGTTCTTGAAACAGTAACCTAATGCGTAAGTGTAGCAAAGAGAAATTATTTTACTGCAGGTATATCAAACTTTTAAGCGAAATACCGCTAATGCGGACGTAATGCACACCAATTGTACTTTAAGTACAGAAAATTTAAGCAAAGTCGTCGGAGCCGCTTTTGAGAAGCAGTCTAAAGAGTACTTTGACCTTCATGTGAAGTACCGGTATTTTTTAAGGAAACAAAAAATCAGAGCACGAGCATAGACAAGTAAAATGTATCGTAAATACGAAAGGTGAATTAAATTGATTAATTCATTTACTAAGAATCGCTGCGCACAGACGGACACACAGACAGACAGAAGGACGGATGTTATGCGAAAAACTACTTTTTCGGAATCGGGGGTTTCCAAAACGCACATTTCCGTAAAAATCTCGTTTACAATTTCTTTTCACGATTTCAATACATTCTATATACTACTCTGTATATGAGAATGCAAAAATACTGGTATCTTGTGCTAACTGAGTCCTGCGTCCGAATACTCACCAGAAGTATCTTCATGTCGACAAGTCTTTCACGAGTAACGGAGTAACCCGCATCGCACCTATTAATACACCTGCTGTCGGTTGCATTGCGTCATACATCTGCATGATCTGCACTCCAAGGACTTTTCACGGCCACGACCAAACGCCCCGAAAAAACAAACAACAAAAAAAACAGCTCTCCGCTCACGTGTTGGGTCTCAAAGGTGCATGTGATGCATGTGAGACTGCTCTTCAAATTCATACTTATATATAAAACGTGTCTCTCTGTTGGTTTGTCACTTGATCACGACAAAACCACTCAAACGATTGTGAGGATATTTGGCAAAAGGAGATTAGTTTAGATGTGTCCCGGATGGACAGAGATTTACTTTTATTTTTAAAACGTGTGATCAGAAAGATAGAAGTGTTCTTTCTTTACAATAAGTATCAATAAAATCGAAAAAAAGAGATATATTTGCTGACGCTGCCTAAACGATTAGAGATAGGTGACAACTATTAATGGCAATACTGTTTGCCTCATAGAGTTCGACAATAAAGTACGCGACAGTATAAGTCTATCTACAAAAAAAATAGCCTGAATTATCGATAAAACGATATTAAAAACAGAAGCGTTTAAATACTTCAATTCAAGAGAGTAATTTAAGGAGAAAAAAAAAATCAAGAATCATAAAATGTAACAGGTAATTTGTTTTGTGCATTTAATAGAGATTAAAGGCGTCTTTAAATAATTAAATTTCGACGAATAATCTAGATTTTACAAGAATTTGAATGAAATGGTGCAGCCCCTTCATGCTTCGGAAGCGAAAATTCGTCCAGCGCGGTGTAGCGTATTCAATCAAATTTTGTATTAAATTTGTATTATTATAAATTTGAAAAATTAGGATGATGTACATGTGTTTACAACTATTGAGTCCTACAATGTAGATTTTACTGTTTCTTAATAGAAGATGATTCGTTTGAGAAAAATTCCGGACAACGCCGGATGATGAGCTAAAGCGTCTTCATAAACCACCTGACGATCTTCCCCTTTCCCCCCGACAATCGGCCGAGCAAAATTGAAGAAAGAAAAATCTCTACAGAGTATATTCCTGACTAAAGAAGGCTAAACTGGGACCTTTCTTTGCAAATATTTGTATTGCCTTCATTTACTAAAATTGAATACATAATAATAAAACTATCCTGCGCAGTCAACGTGTTTAAAACGCTCCAACACCCAAAATCATAATTTGGATGAAACCTAGGAAAGATGATACGATTGTTATGTTACGAACCAAACGTTCGTAAGAACTTGTCATTCGTTAATCATTCTCCATTACAGTAATATAGAAATTCATTGGATATAGAAGTTCTATGAAGATATAGACGTTCTGTACACACAATTCAGAACGCACCCTTTATAAACGTTCTGTGCATACCTCAATATAAGGGGCAGCATTTGGCACTAGTTGTCAGCTTCTGCTTCAGCTTCCAGTGTCCGGCTCGTCTTCTACAAGCACGTCGTAGTGCTCGTCGGCGCATTTATGCGCACGCTGTCAGAATGCTACTCTGCTGCACGATAGTTTGCTATTATGCAAACATTATATTCTGAGTTGCAATGCTGCAATACGTCTTCATCGTGGCAGACTTTCAAGTTGCTACGCAAATAACCGTGTGGTTTATATCGACGCCGAAATACTGAAAATATCAAAGCTCTCGACATTTTCTAAGTTTCAGTGATCTTCGGCAATCAACAAGTTCCAGCCATCACGTGTTGCCTTTCTACTGCCAGTCGATGGAGTCATCTTCGCATCAGCCTTCATGTTCCAAGACCAAGGGAAAAATTGTAATCATGGCTCAATCCAAGGATCATGTTCAAGTCTGTAACCATCATATCGCAAAATTCACTGTATATTCATGTTCATAAAGACAAATCATTGCCAAACTATGCCATTATTTATTTGGCAGATTATTTAACTTATCAAATGAAGCGTACACAGTGTTTCGTGTTCATTGCCTTATTTACTGTGTACGTAGAAATTCATTTCGTTTAGTTGGGGGGGGGGGGAACGTCAAAAACTTGACGTTTATTCGGGATTTCTCTTTTTTATTATTTAGCATGTGCCTGTTGTGGACATGCCTCACTTTTGCTTAAAAACCACTTTGTCATTCTGTTTAAAACTTTTGGGGGATTTTTTGGGGAATATGTACTCATTCTTGCAAGAAAGAAAAATCAGTAACTCTGTAAATGCAGCATTTAAGGAAACAATTTATGTATGTGTTGTATGTAAATATGTTTGTTAATTGAACTTGCAATGCGTTTATAAAGATCCATTGTTCAGTATCTATATGCTTACTGAAATACTTAAGTCCCCACTTGTTATATGGACTCTCCGTCGGTAACATGTTATTAACACAGAAAAAATGTACAATAACAGAAAGAGAACTGGAAATAGTCATTGAACTACAGTCAATGTAATTCTCATTCAACAAAAATTATTTCTCACTTCATAATATTCAGTGTAATATGTCGAGGTAAAATTCTGCAAATAATTAATGAATTTGGAATGGTGAAATTAATTTAAATTTATTAACATCATTATTTCAAATTGTAGTTACTGAAGTTCCGAACCTTCAGGAAATCAAATTTGTTTGGTATTTCATAAGCTCTTTAGAGTACTAAAAATGAAAACCCCGTTACAGACTATATTTTGGAAATGTATTTTTTACTGTTTTGGATTTCTAAAAATTCATTATCGTAAGAATCAAATAATTTTAAAGGACATTATGTTTTGTTTCTTTAGAGTACGTTAAGAGTTTAATCTATAATATCTTAAAAACTCATTGAAGAAAAGATGAAGAGTATGGTCTCGTAAGAGAAGTTATAAGTTGTTCACTATGAATCTTCATGAAATAATATATCTCTTTATCTTTAACGTATTGCGGACCTCTTTCGTTCCAAAATTGACTAAAGAAATGATTACAGAGTCAATCGGAAGGGGTGTGTGTGACGAGTCGTGCTTTGTGGTGTTGCGCGTTCAGAATCTCCACTTCAGAGGAAAGAAGAGCTTCGGAAGTGTTTGAACGCAGCTGTTTCCTCATCGGGTGTTTTTGTAAAGATGTGGTTTCCACGTATTCACTTATGTCTCATAAAAGAAAAGAAAAAGAAAATATGGAACTGAAGCACCAAAGGTTTTACTCTTGAAGTAAATTACAAATATCAAGTTAAACTTTCGATACATAGTAAAATACAAGTGTAAAATACATTAAGAACGATTTTTATTTTAAAAAACTTCACCTTTCCCTCTATAGAATTAGGTATCATATCTTTTTGGGTAAGGGATCAGTAAAACTATGAATAAATAAATGATTGGACTGTTGTGCTGAAATGAATTTCACAATGTTATTTAAAGTTTATATAAAAATTTAAAATTATAAATGCGTTACCATTTACACATTTGCTTCTACCTCATGTTAATGAAACTCGTTTGCGGTTTTGAAAGCAATGTGGGCAACAGAAAAACAAAACTATTCCAATCAACAATTAGTAATATCAATGTTTTTAAAATATAAGCTTTTATATACTTTATTTTTTTTTTGAAATAATAACTTCAAAAGTTCAACCAACTTCTTACACAATCAGAGAAGAAAAAAATAAGTCAGTCATTTTAGAAGACATTTAATTTCGTATCACTTCTTACATAACGCAATCAAGTAATAATTCTGATAATATTTAAATAGCATTGCACTAAAGAGACATTTTCATAGCAGCAGGAATAAGTAATAACTAAATGCCTTCACTGCGAGAACCAATAATCATGAAAAGAAGTGAAAAATTTTGACTCGCAGCGCATGACCCTTGTTCCATTCCAAATTTCACATTCAACCTGCATATCCATATGGAACATAACTGTAGCCCCATCCATTGTTATATCTTGGCCAATAGGCATAACCGGGAGGAATTCCGGAGCCAACATTTGGATTCCCTGCTACTGCACCCCCGTTGCTATAACTTCCAGGAACGTTCGACGGACCGGTAGTTCCAGTGCCAACATTCCATGTTCCTCCCGTGGGATAGGCACCAACGTCATTTCCATAACCACCGTTGTTTGTTCCTGCAGGCGGGTATACATTCTGCATATTTGAATACCCATATCCAGGCTGTCCATATCCAGGCTGTCCATATCCAGGCTGTCCATATCCAGACTGTCCATTTCCATTTCCACCTGAGACATAAGTGTTTGGTACGCCGGTTTGGCCATAACCAGTGTTGCCATACGCATTGGGGTTAGTAGAGGAGGCACCTCCTGCACCCCACGTAGGATTTCCGGGGTATCCACCTCCAGGTGATACACCGCCATTTGGGTAGTTACCACCATATCCAGGATCCCCGATGCCATATAATCCTGATCCACCAGTACTTCTCATTCCGTTATAATATCCATTTGCTCCATTTCCCATTCTTTCTCCCAAACCAGAGTTTCCACCATTAGGTAAAGCCCCAAATCCTCCACCGTTGGTACCGGTACCAGAAGAACCGCCAGGCATTCCGTTTCCAGTTGTACCAACACCTGAAGATTCTCGTCCTGCACCATTGGTATTCCAGCCATTAGGTAAAGCCCCTAATCCTCCACCGTTGGTACCGGTACCAGAAGAACCGCCAGGCATTCCGTTTCCAGTTGTACCAACACCTGAAGATTCTCGTCCTGCACCATTGGTATTCCAGCCATTAGGTAAAGCCCCTAATCCTCCACCGTTGGTACCGGTACCAGAAGAACCGCCAGGCATTCCGTTTCCAGTTGTACCAACACCTGAAGATTCTCGTCCTGCACCATTGGTATTCCAGCCATTAGGTAAAGCCCCTAATCCTCCACCGTTGGTACCGGTACCAGAAGAACCGCCAGGCATTCCGTTTCCAGTTGTACCAACACCTGAAGATTCTCGTCCTGCACCATTGGTATTCCAGCCATTAGGTAAAGCCCCTAATCCTCCACCGTTGGTACCAGTAGTCCCACCTCTGCCTGATACGCCGTCTCCTGATCCTGCAGTACCTGGCACGACGAGTTGGCTCTGGCCGACACAAAATGCCACCAATAACACCGTCAGAAACTGAAAATAATTATTAGTTTCTATTCAGTGTGATGTAAATAAACAGCAAAATTTACAAACTACGTATGACTTCGTGGAGGACAATAAACTAATTTAGTCTCCGGAAGCAAGGGAGGGGGTGATCCCATAAAATTCCCACCAAGGACCCTCTAAGGGAGGCAGAGGCTAAGGATTTAACACTGAGCACATTCGTAAGATAAAAATCAAATATGAGTTATAATATAATCAAATTTGTATTTAACACAAAAAATGTTTCACAAGTATGTATCATTATCAAACTATAGAATATTCAAAGTATATTGTTTATAAATCGTTTAAAATAACTCTAAATTTGAAATTATTTATATTAATAGACCCCCGCCGCTGTGTGAGAGCCCACAGAACATGTGTTTAAAATGCGCTTCTACGCGAAGGAAAACCGGAGAAAAACCATGCCAAGAGGATAGGTATTAATTAGAAAACAAAGATATGATCATTGACATTATTTACTGAGATCAAAAAGTATTGTGAAACTGATTCGTTCACAAGCGTGTTAATAGGGTCAGTTATTAATGAGAGAGACATATTAAGAAATTCTTCCCTGAATTTGAACAAAACATTTTATGAAAGTATAGGTTGTATTGATGTAATATTATTTTTAATACTCAGTGAATGTGTTTTGATATCAGAGTTTGTAATTCTTCTTTTTGTTGGTATTCAAATGCGTTGAATGTCTCGTAGTCCTATAAAGCAATAGATGTCCGCCGTAGAATAACATAAAATCTTCGAGAAGTTTAGAATGTGCAGCAGATAACATTTCATAATTCACGTCAATGTCTCTTCATTTCATCCCTTTGCCACTGAAAAGGTCATAATTTTAAATCTTTCATAAATGCGACACCATGAAATTTCATGCGCTCTAAATCGTTCGATATAACACAGATCCTAGCGTCATACAAGAGCAATTTATCAATAATATTTAAATTAAATAACATTACTTTTTAATATATTCAAACAAATGTGGTGGGACAAAGAGAGTTTATTAAAAAATACCTTGAACATTTCTCGTTAGAAACTGGCGTAATGTGAATAATGAAAACTTGGAAATATTTCATTAATAACATTTTTTCTCGTTGGGACTCATGTGAAACTTAGTTCTCGACTGCTACCCCCCGCCCCCCGCCCCCCTCCCGACCAAGGTGCCTCGCTCATCACCAAGTCATTCCGGGTTCGATTCCCGGTGGGGCCAGAAATAATTTGTAGATTTTCACATTAATGTCCCAGTTCATGTAGCTGTGACTACTGAAAAGCAAACCTTCCTTCCTCTATCCACCTCCTTCTAGTATCAACGACTCTTAACTATCACTAACTACTTCTACTAACCCCTCCTCGTGGTTCAAGTTGTTAGAAAAAACCCAGCTAACCTGCCCACGTACTAACAAGAGACCCTACCACCACCCACCTCCTATGTCCTATCGCTCCTTGTAGATAAGCTTCAATAGCCCTAAGCTACATTTCCTCCCATTTATACTAAATACAACAATTAGATTACGAAATAAGGAACAAGTTTCCATTGCGGGTCCTGTTGACAAAAACTGGAACTATTTTAACCAACGTTCATTATTTGGTTTTGTAGATACTGTAACTCTTTCTTTCAACTTTTAAGGAAGGGTTTGTTTCTTGAAACCAACAGACTGCTCATTTGTTAATTTATTACCGAAGGATAAAATATATTATTTAAACCACATCGAGGGTCTTTTTAAGAGGCAGAGAAAAAAGTAAGCTGAAAATTCCCACATTGCAATAGTATTCCTCAGAACGGTGAAGTGGATACAGCAAAATACTAAACCCGAGTCTTGCAAGATACGTAAATCTGTGAAATTGTTGAATTAACGAGGATATAATATCTCCTCTCGCCTTCAGATCGCCTCTGAGATCCGCGTGGTTTTCGCAAGTCGAATGACCGGGACAACGAACGGAATCAGCGTCATGGAAGCGGATCAATCGCATGAATCCAGTTCAATCCCGTCTCTTATTTTCATTCAACATAATATGATTTATATGTCTCGTTTTCTGCATGAATGTCGTGTAAGACATACAAAACGATTAACGCCGTAACTCGAGAATAATTTTTTTGTTTAGTTTCCGTGAATATTTGAACAGAGCGAAGAGGTTTCGTTTTCTGTTCAGTAGATTCACGATCGCAGTACAACAAGACACAGGGAGATGTAACGAAAAGCATAAAACTGTACAACTTAGTAGTAGCTACGGAATCAGTACTCAAAAATTACTCCACACGGCTCTAGAAATTGAGCAACAACAATGTAGTGACTTGTGAAAAATTAGAGACGGGATTCTTACAAAAACCGCGTTTCCAGAATGACATTTCGTACTAGATGACATGAAAATAGTTTAAAAGAAAATAATTTCATAGTTTCAACAAATAAACAAATACGAAGTCATAAATGAAAGAGATTCAAATTTCAGTTTTGTCCGATTCCATAAACTTCTTACACAAGGTTTTTCAAATAACTCGTCCGAAATTATAGTTAGTAGTAAGTAGTCATTCATTAGAGCAAAACGGATTAGCCCTTGTATGAATGAGAATTTATTGAGAAGAATTAAACTGAAAAACAAATAGAGTACAATCAGTTTAAAAGTAGGCCCTACGTTAGTGAATTTAGAAATGTGTGAATTTAAGATCAAGTTAGTTTCAGATATTCGACCAAGAAAAAAGTAATAAATTCAAATTCAAATAAATATTCGACATTGTGGCTGTCAATTGGTTTTTCAAGTCCTTGATAGGAAATAAATAATTGACAACTTAGTAGTAAATGGAAAGAAGACAAATGGTGGAGAAGAAATAGCTAACATTTTTAACGATTATTTCATAATTGTTGCTATTGCTTACATAACACCTGGAAATAATCAATACTCACTTAATTTAAGAACATAATCTAACTCAGTGTTTCTTAGCTCTGTTGATACATGTGAAGAGCAAAGAGTAGCCCTAACTACGCAGAATAAAAAAAATCAACTGGCTCTTGACAGCTTTAGCGTTAATTGTATCAAACGTATCATAATTGTCATAACTGATTCAGAAGCTCAATTAATCAACATTAGTTTTGTAAAAGGAAAAATTTCCTGACTTATTAAAGAAATTGATTTTTGTGCCAATATCTAAACAGGGAAACCCGGAATAATTTGATCAATATAGGCCAATATCTTTGGTTGTCATATTTTCGTTATGTACTGCTATGATATTTGAAAAGTTAATGAAAATAAGATTATTAAGATTTTTAAATGCTAATGATATTTTTCTGCCTGACAATTTGGCTTTAAGAAGGGCAAAAGTACTGAATATGCGAATGAATTTATCTTGTGGGATGTTTTTGAAAATTTAAATTGTAACAAAATAGTAACCGAACTTTTTGTTAATTTCAAGAAACCGTTTGATTTAGTTAATCGTGACATATTGCTTAATAAACTAGAAGCTGCAGGAGTGAGAGGCCCAGCTGTGAACTGGTTCAAAACATTCTTAGAAAACCGAACGCAACAAGTAAGAGTAAAGAATGGCATAGGCGACGAAAAAGCAATAATAACAGGTGTTCCGCAGGGATCTGTGATCTCAGCTGATTTATTTTCTTTATTTATAAATGATTTATTTTTTGGAACCCTTCTGTGGTAAAATTGTTGACTTGACGATGATATTGCTGTTGTTTTCTCTGATAATGACAGGCGTCAAATCTCTGATTCTATAAAACATGTCTTATCTTTATTGAATGAATTGTGTCTTAAAAATTCAATGCAAGTAAATGCTCTAAAAACAAAAATTGTTAATTTTAAATTAAATTGGCTGTAACTTTCAACATCGAATTGAATAACCCACATGCTCCAATATTAAGAGCGAGCAAATGAAATCAAATAGTTTTGCGTTTATTTAGGGTGAAAAACTCACAATTAAAAGACTGATAAATTATCTACTCTCTGTGATCAGAAAATCAATTACAACATTCTACTTTTTGCGAAAGTTTTGTGACCTAAATTTAATGAGATCTTTGAATATTTCTTTGATTCTTTCGCGTGGTCTTCAATATTCACGAAACGCTAATTAACAAACTAATTGTAACGGGGAAAAAAAATTATTCGAATATAATTGTGTAAAGAATCGAGAGATAACCGTGATCAAAATTTCAAATCTTACTAATTGTATCAATCAAATATTTATTTATCTCTACGGTTCTGAGATAGTTAAAATAAAGTGGCAACAGGGGAACACATTTATTATAGTACGTGTAAGAAGCACAACTTAAGAACATTGTTAAACCAAGTCAATAAATCGTTCTGTGCTAAAAAATTTGTTTATCTTGGCCCAAATGTTTTATCCTGTTGTCTAAAAACATTAAAACAAGTCCAAATTCAAACATATTTGTAAGGAAAATTAAAAGTTGGCTCATTGATTTGAACGACTTAAATCTTCTTGTAAGCTTCTTAAGATATCATTAACAATAAACTATCTTCTTAGTATTATAAGATAATTCGGGTAATCACGTGCTATCGTCGATGCTGTGTTCATAACAGAGAAGAGCGGCTGCGTCGCACTGGCCGTTCACTTCATTTGTAATTTTGAAAAGGAAGGCCGAATGGACTGATAATTATTCTGTAACATTGTATTATTATTATTATTATTAATTCATACAATTTAACATTTATAAAAATTGTATTGTTGAAGGAATGTACTATTAATATCGTTACTTCAGTGTCACGTCTCATTTTGCATTTAAAAGAGTTCTATTGAAAACACTTGTTAATAGTAATAATAACCAAACGAAGAAAGAGGCTGACAAGAAAATGAATCACAATAAGTGTATCTCGAGGGAAATGAAAAGAAAATGAAATAAAGAAAGATATTTCGCAACGTGTTTACCCAAAACCCACAAAAATCTAATATAATGTTATTTTCATAAAGCTTATTCGAGCTGCTAATTTTGCTAATATTTCGGAATCAAACTAACTAAATAAATAAATGAATAAGAATCTTTTTTCAATGTTTCTTCCAATCATGTGCCTTTTGTCCGTTTGTTTCCTAGAGCTGAATGTTATACACTGAACCCTTTTAAAAAGAAAAATTTCTCTTTCCTTTTTTGTACGATAAATGTTTGAAGCAACCCAACAGTCAATGGAGTGTTTTTCAATATCACTTCATCATAATTCGAAAAAAGAAAACGTAATTAATGAGGTTGCTAAACCGCAATAAAGCAGACGTTGCTGCTTAGTTACACCTGGCTGCTTCTGGGGCTAAAAGCCGGTCGATTGATTGACTAGCGCAGGAGTTTATTTACGCGTAACTTACCACCAACGAATTCATGCTGGACGCCTCCAGAAGACGCCGTCTCCTGCCTCCTGGTTTGCGATGTCCCGAGCATTTATAATCATCCACACGCTCTCCCAGTGACGTCACACATGTGGTTGCGAGACACAGGAGAAGCGAATGCACCGCGTCGAACACACATCTGCCACCGAAAGGTCACCTTCATTTTTATGGTAACCACCTCGTCATCTACTTTTGTAGATTCCGACGACGTAGGAAGTTCAATTTCATAAAACGAATTCGTTTGCATTTCATTCGCATTCGTATTCTGTTGCTAAGTTTCTGTACGTGATCGCTCACCTTCGTGACACCGAAAGATATAACCACACGATACATGAATGAGAGAGAGAGACACCTCACACGTGTTAAGATGCACAAAAGCAAATTATCTCAGGAATTTTCATTGGAAGTAGAATTAAAAGAGAATTTACTCCAAAAAGGAAAAAAAAAAGTCCAATTTTGTCAAAATAAAAGCGTGACGTATTACACGTCTATGTAGTGTGATAAATTAAGCTTCTAGAGAAGGGCACAAAAGTTTGAGAAGTAGATTCTCACGTTAGAAGAAAAAGATCTTTTTTTTCCTGAGGAGAAAAGAGACATAACGCAGAATAAAACGATTATTGATAAACAAAACAAAATTGCATAAAAATGACAATTTATGCTTTATATTTACGTAACGGCTAAACTGTGCAGAGTGTGACAAGCGTAGAACTGTGANCTAACAACTTTCTATAAAGGTTCAAAAATTGGCGATACTCTCACATTTAAGGCTTCTTTTGTTCATTCTGCACAACGTCCTCCGTTCCATTAGAAAATGAATCCACAGAACAACCGATAGTAACCTTCAAGATTTCCTCAAATGTCTACAGAACAAATCCAAGGACATTGATTTTCAAGTTCCAGTAAATATTTGCAAAGTTATCCAGCAATATAGAAAACCTGTTGTTATTACATAATCAACTCATTTGATCTTGAGTATTCGTACGTCTTTTAAAGCGAACGACCCTAAAATAAACTGGAAATACGTAGTTGATTTTTCAGTTGAGCTAAATTTACAAATTAGAACTAATAGCGTAAGTCAAATTTAATTTTCAATAATTTGTTGTTTAATGAACGTTACAAACTATATTTTCATCTAATAGTTTTAGTTGAGAAATTTCATTTACATATAATTTTTATAAAAAAATAAAATTCTCTGCAAAATTAAACTTAGAGGTTTAGATTTGTAATATAGATTTAGCTGTAGTTGATAATTTGTGCAACTAGTTAAGCTGTAGTTCTAAGTTTCAACCATTGTTTACCACACACAGAGAATTTCGTTAGTGGAGGCCTGCGATGCCAGAAAAGAAGGCCGCTTCGATATTTTGCTCATTCTGTAATTGGTATAGATAAGTAAAATGCCAACGTGTATCCTCACGATTTCCTTAAGTATAGTCCCGTTGATTCATTCAGTGGTACAGAAGAAGATATTATGGAAGAAGTACGCCACACATATTTCATTTCTATTAAATAATTTCAAAGAGGAAATATTTGAGGGGAATAGATGAAATTTATGGTTACTTCTCTCCGCATGGGTTATTTATCATAAGGATTTTTCCCACTTCATACGTCCTGAAGATGTTGGGGAGAGCTCTATAGTAGGTTTACGCTTCACAAACGCCATCTCCACTCAATTCAATGACCGCATCTGTCAGAAGATTTTGCAGTCGCAGTAACATTATTTATTCTTTATTTCTTATTCTCTTCATTATTTATTCTTTATTTCTTATTCTCTTCATTATTCATTCTTTATTCTCTTCCACCTTGCCGTTGGACTTGAGTAAAAGGGAATTGGGAAAGAGAGATGTTGGGTTGACGGGGAACTTATGGTACGAAACCGACATTTGTCTAGAGTGGGTGAGGGAAATCCCAGCTGAAAACCTCACCTAGTTCGGCCGAGCGGGGTTTGAACCCAGGTTCTCCCGCTCAGCGGGATCGAGGAAGCGAAGACGCTTCTACCACTGCACCACCTGTGCTGTCGGAATATACCAATCAGTGGGGGCAGCTGTATCGTGAAAACAGTAAATGGCATTTAATATCTACGATATTTTTGGAAACAGTGCATGGGTAACATGACGTTTCATGAATATTAAATCCACCACTATCCTTGGGCTCTCTAGTTCGAAATTGACGGGATGTGGTCGTCCCTGTAGAGTCCATTCAGAGTGCGTTAGTCTACTCTCCTTCACGTTGTTATGCGCAGTTTGCAACCGATTCTTAACAATAAAGTTTATTATTATTATTTATTACTTTTTCCAACCAATTAAACGAAGTACACTTAACAATACTCGTCGTGGACATCATTTCGATGTTCGTCGAGTCGTGAGGACTATAACCTTGGAGACAGTTTATGAACTAACCAATTCTCCCAATTCAGTTTGTATTTGAAAAAATAAAAAATAATAATAAAAGAAATAGTACATTACTTGAAATATAAAATCACGATCCCTGTTCAGAAAAATTAATCTTCGGAATAATTAAGTTTTTTAAAAAAACTTACCTTTATACGATAATAATAAAGGGAATTTTCTTTGCGAAGTGTCATCGTTCGCGGCCGCTTTGTTAACCGTAGTGCCGCGTAGCAGAGCGACGGAGAGGGTTGTGCCGCATAGAAACACTTCCTTTTCAAGGTTACAATATTAGTGCGAGTCGTGATATCGCAGGTGAGTCCAAACGTACTCCGGCATCCGCTGCGTATGCAACTGGCACGACATCACGACCATACTGCGACGCGCGCGCTATCTGCCGGTTGCGAAAGTGAA
>NNCF01132629.1:70532-145750 GCA_002313205.1 Laupala kohalensis | reverse complement strand
GGGGGGGGGAGAGAGAGGTTGCAGAGCAGGAGAGCGTCGGCGTTCTGGCACCTGACAGTGGCAATTTCCCGCGCGCAGATAACACGCCAGTTGTTCTGACGCTCTGACAGCCCCAAGTTAGTTAGTCGTTCGTCGTCGCAGTAGCTGTTACTCCCCCTTCTCTTTCCCCCTCCACCGCTCTCACCTCTATCGCCATCTCCTCCTCTGCTTCGGAGGAAGCTTGTTCCCACCTACGCGCTCTGGCATTGTCTCCAGTCATGCCTCGTCAGTACGACAGTGCCAGATTCTTTCGGAAAGATCACGATATGCAAAGAAATTTCGGGAAATTATTTATACTTTATTTACAAGGACTAAATTTGCAAAATCTGCCATTGGACTGTCGTATGTGTTCGTACTTTGGTCCCTCAGATATAATAGATTCAAGATGTTTTATATAGACATTCTAGAAAGGTTTCGATGAATTTTCTTTTAGCAAGAGACAGAGGCTGCTCTGAAATTGATGATCACGTCAAGAAAACAGGTAAGTAGAATAAAGTCCTTTATTTATTTTTAGATTAAAATTCCACTCACGAACAATTTTTTTTCTTAAAATACATTAGATTCTACGTTTAAGAAGAAAAAACAAACTATTTTGCGGTTTCTCATCCAAAGAAAATCGAAAATTTTATCCTCTCTTCCGTCTTTACATAACGCGTGAGTTTCGAATTGTCGTAATGTCACTAATTTTTTTTATCTCATTTCTCAATAGATGGAGTCCCATTCCCACTCAAGTCAAACTGTCCCCTATCCCTTAAATAGGGGTTCGCGGAGGATAGAACTCCGCAATCGCTTGAGCTCGGCCCTAGGAGGAGGAGATGTGGTCAGCATCTCCCTCCGCCCACTTCCACTCAGGTTACTTTAAAACGAGTACCGGTTCTATCCCGTGAGTCTCAGTGTCCGGAGCGTGGTGTTGACCAAATCTCCTTCACCTTGTTCTACTGACAATACCGACAATAAATAACGGAGATCTACCCTCGTTAAGCGTTAAGTCTATATCTGATGAGGTACAGTTATACATTTGCGCGTGAAATACTCGAAATGAAGCGACATTACCTTCGCAGACTCTTTCATTTATTTTCAGTTCGATATTCTTTACAAGAAGGCAAAATGAAAAGAAGGTCGCGTGGTGTCGGCCCATAGAGGTGGGCTCTCGAAAATTGTAAAGAATATTTAATTAAAAATAAATGTGTTTGAAAAGAAGGTAGTCTCATTTCATAATTTAATACACAAATATAAAATGAAATATTTTATTACCTCGCGCTATAGAATATTTACACATTACACATTTACACATCTGTCTGAATATCTATCTGTCTTTAATGACAAATATAGCGATGATCTGTAGAATTCCGACATGTTCAAACGAGTACATCCGCTCACATACATTGTATTAGATCGATCACAACAAGGTCACGTTGCTTTTAAGTAGATCACACGTCTTAACGTTGTCAAGTTGTCAGAAATTTTTTTAAATACGAAAAATTGTAAAAAATAATTCTCGCGTTTAGGCAATGTATATATTTAAACTAAAATATTTTTTATTTTATTTTATATAATAAAATTAAATAAATAATTCGAGACTTACGACACTTTACGGACGAACATTAAATGTATTTTGTGATTAAAAGTTCACTAAATGTGTACTCTGGTCGTCCGTCTCGAATAGTGTATATATTTACTCACAAGGTCGACTATTCCACATGCCGTGCAATCACCACATACACCTTAAGAACATTCTATCACTCATCATCATCATTCTCTCCCTCTCACGGTTTCTTATATTTTTCTTGCCGTGACGAAGACAACGTTCGTCATAGAAACGTTGGTCTAGAGAATAAATGTACATCGCCTGTAAGTCTATATTGTCTCTTTCCCTACATGTCAGAATTATTTTTACTATTTTCAGGCGTAGTTTACCTAATTAAATAAATAGTTCAAAACTTGCGACCATTTTTTTTTGACGAATATTATTTTTATTTTTTGTGAATAGCTCACAATGTTTCGACGTGGATTTACGCCGTCGCCAAGTAACAATAAATTATAACAATAAACATAACAACAGGATAAACGAACGTGATATAAACACAAAATATGTTTACAAAAAAGCAGAAACACAAACATGTCGAAATACAGATAATTTTTCCTAGTGTCAATTCGTAAATAAGTGGAGAAAAAAAAAATCTTTAAATTAAGAAGAATAAATTACTTGTTAAATATGAAATTAAAAGCAAAGGGGGAGTTTTCCTCTGAACAACGACGGAGGTTTGCTCGTTCGTTATGTTCCATTAAGTGTATCATCAGCCTTAATTGCGCCTTGAATTCGAGTCTCAACGTCATTCAATGTCTGCGAGGACAAAGAGCGCATCCCGAGCTGAGCGCAGAGGCGCTGGCCTGCACAGATAACTGCTAACTGAATTGACGAGTTTTACGGATAATTAGTCGCTTTGGTGATACTTCGTCTGCTTCTCTCCTTCCCTTCCCTTTCCTTCCCTCGTCTTTCTCTCTCTCTCTCTCTCTCTCTATTCATCTCCCCTTCGCGTTTCCGTGTTTGTTTCCGCTCTCGCAAGACGATTCGCTTTTGTATCCTATCAACGATACGCGACCACGACGAGAATGAGAGGAGAACAGCTCTGTCCACGTGTCACATTTATTTATTTATTTATAACGCGACACTTTCATTCTAATCAACAAGCTAACATTATTTCAAACTGCAAAATTAAATATAATTTTTTTTAAAAGTATTTTTAATATTCGGTATTACAATAACATGTCCTCATCTCGTAATGTATAAGGGGGTAAATCCGAACACAATTTTCTATTTTCTCTCACCGGAGGACGCGCCGCGTCAAATACTAATTCCGAGTGCAAATATTTGATTCAAAATATACGTAAACTCGCGGCCCTTAAAAATAGGTTCTCGGGCCGCCCGTTAGAGTAGACATCTGTGCGTTAAAGCGATAGCAGCACACAATCCCAAGTGAGTGCGACGAAAGAAAACGATGAAAAGATCCTCTAAGGCTGCCTAAGGCACTCGCTATGAACTTGTTCCAATGAAGCCGCTGTCGCACTCTGTCTCTGAGGAAGACCGAAACATCGGGAGTCGTGTCGACTGAGACGCCGTTTGTCCCGGACGAAGAAGTTTATGTTAGTCTTCTCTATTCTCCGAAGTCGTTTCTTTGCGAGTGTGGGAGCATTTATTTCTACTTCCAGGAGCACTTTTTTACTTTTGTCGAGTTGTTCAATGTTACGAAAGTGAGAGACGTTGTGGTAAATAATCGAAGGAATTCATTCCGTTTCTCCTATAGAGACAAATACGTACTACAGGACATAAAACCCAATCTGGTAGGAGCGAGTTAAACAGTGTTTTCTTTTTGGGTGCAGCGTTTTTTGGACGTCTCAACCAGCAGAGAGTTTCGTGTTATCTGCTGTTTTGCCAGCGACCGTTTGCGTCCCTCGTGTACATGTGAATATGAACGCGTGAGAGGTTCGCCTCCTTCCTTCCCTCCCTTCATATCCTCGACTCTCCCTCCCTTCGTTTCCGCTCCGCCCTCACGTCAACTCTGTCACGTCCGCGCAGCTTTTATTCACTTATGTCACATCCACGTTGATACGTAATTATTTAACTCTCTCATGAATAAGAAAATAAAGATTAAAAAAGGAGATGCGATTCAATCTGATACCAATGTATAATAAATTTATTGTCAAAAAACAGTAGAGACTGCGTATGACCACGTGGAGGACAATAAACTAATTTACTCTCCGGAAGCAAGCAAGGGACCATCCCATCAATTCCGATCAAGGGCCCTAAGGCAGAGGCGGATTCAAAAATTCCTAGATAAGATAAAAAGTTAGCTGCGAGTTATAATACTAATAGAACGTCAATATGTTTGTAATTTTACGCAAATATGTTTGTAAATTTACACGTACAAGTTATTATCGAACTATGTATATGAACTATGTATAAACGCGTTACGCGAAAGTGAGTCTATTTGCCACGTGATCGCCACTAAACCAAAGTGATGGTGGTGAAATATAGCGAAGAGATGGTTCACATATGCTCACTTATATCTTAAAAATGTATAGAAAGAAAGATAGAAATTGTTTTAAACAATCAATCTCGATAAAATCGGGGGAGGGGGGAGGGGGGGAAGAGAGAGTTATATTCGCATACGCTGCCTAAACTGCTGTTGGCGAGCCCTAAAGCCCCAATTGAAAAATAAATAAACGCTTCGAGGTGGGAGACAACTATTAATGGCGATATTCTTCGCCCAAAGAGTTCTACACAAAACTCCGCGAGAGCACATCTCAATCTACAAAAGTTCACCCAAATTACAGATAAAACATTATTAAAAATATAAGTGTTAAAACATTTCAGTTTGAGAGTAAAAAGGAAAAATCAATCGTCGAAACATTTTATGGATTATTTGTTTTGTGCATTTAACAAAGATAAAAAGCGTCTATGAATCGTAAAATTTTGACATATAGTTTAGATTTTAGGAGAATTGAAATGAAATCGTCTCGGAAGCAAAAATTCCACCGAGACGGTTTCCGCTGGACGGTATCCTGTATTCAGCCAAGTTTTGTATTAAATCTGTATTATTACGAATTTGTAAAATTAGAATGTTGTACATTCGTTTTTAAAAACCAGTAAGTAAAAGTATTTTGATCTTATTATATAGATAAATTTTATATTTTTTTGAGTAAAAGTAGATTAGTCTAAGAAAAATCCCCTAGTTCCGACAAAAATAATAAACATATGGGTATATAACTCTACCAATAAATTTGGATACAAAACACTAATAACGCATATGGAAATACGGAGTACCTCTCACCTCTACTCTCGTATCTAATTCGAAAAATAATAATTGTTATATTTGAGTTACACCTCGGTTTAGTCCGTTTTCCTGGCAAATTCTTTTGTGGTCCTCTGAACTTGTGCGCATGCCCCCTTGGCTCTCGGATTTCTGAAATCACCCAGAAAAAGTTGTTCTACGGTAGTGTGTCAACTTGTCGCATTATTGGTTTCTGTTGTTTGATTTAAGCGTTCTGACTTCACAATCATCAGAGCTGTTCAACAGTCATTTGAGTCACTTCACATTTGAATATACTTAAATAATGATTATGTACAGTCGCTGATCAAGGGGGGGGGGCGGGGTTAACCATGGAGTACTTATGTTTCAAAAGTATGGTTTTACAACACAAACTTTATAATTACTACCTTTAAATAAAATGCATCACATACACAATTAATAATGTATTATAAACAACAATAACAATTATTTATTAATTTTATTTATTTGTTATTATTTATTTTATTAATATGGCATTATTAATAACAAAACAATTAATCTGGTAGCACTTTTACAAAGTATGCTATTTATTTATCAAATTCAACTTTATTTGTTAACAATTCGGTTCCAATTGGGGGAGGGTGACTGTAGCCCCCTGTAGATCCGCTTTTGGTTATGTACATATATTGGTCCATTTAAACTTATTTTTCCAACATTTTTCAAAGAAATAAAATTATTATGGGACAAAATTTCTTTCCTCGGGAGCTATCAAAAGAAGGTTCAGATAACAATTTTTGCTATAATAATAAATTTATTGTCAAAAAACAATTACAAACTGCGTATGACCACGTGGAGGACAATAAACTAATTTACTCTCCGGAAGCAAGCAAGGGACGTATTCCATCAATTCCGATCAAGGACCCTAAGGCAGAGGCGGATTCAAAAATTTCAGCAAAAGTTCCTAGATAAGATAAAAAGTTACCTGAGAGTTATAATACATATGTAATGTCAATATGTTTGTAATTTTACGCAAATATGTTTGTAAATTTACATGTACAAGTTATTATCGAACTATAGATTATTCTGAGTATAGTGTTTAAAAATCATAAGAGTTGAAAAAACACTAAATTCACGATTTATTGTTACAATAAACAAAGCCTAGAGAACCTGTATAAGAAATCCGCCTCTACCAGAAGGAAAACCGGAGCAAAACCTGAAAGCGCTAAGTTAAACTATATTCTTTGTAACTTACGTTCATATCACGTTTCTTTAGAAATATACATGTAATTGTTTGTAGAGTCATGAGGGCTAGATAAATTATAGAAGAATATGGATTTAAATAATATTTTCATTGTTTGATCAATTCACGACATTATCATGTGTATTCATTTACCTAGCTCATGGCATTAGTCATATGCTTGATTCTTTCATAAAATAAACATCTTAACAAAACAAGTATTACGAGATCATACTTTATAACCACTTAGAAAGCGAGGGACATAAAAACAGGAAAACATCATTACTCGGCTAGAAAATAATCATAGCATTAGATCTAGGAAATGTAGCCATTGAACAGCACTCACTGAGGGAACACGCATATGTTATATGCACCACAATCACACCCGGGCTCCTCCTGTAGGAACCCCCACTTGCGGAGCACAGCTACAGGAGTCCGGGCGTAGGACTCAGGTTCTGCGAAGTGGATTAAATCCGTGGTGTGGTTTTTGAACATTAAGCAGACACTATCATATGAGTTTTACACAAGAATGAACAAAAAAACGACAAAAATATGTTCTTCATAAGAAACAGACCTCGTTGGAAAGTTTTCTTCTGCCTTGTGGGTCCACGATCCCGAAATTGGTTCCAGTACCAAAAGACCAAGAAGGAATGTGAACGCGTATAGTGCTCTGGCATCAAATGAGGGATTGTTTATTTTATATTAATTTCTTATTGTTTTAAGTACTGAACACTATTTATCCTCTTTAAAATATGGCTTTGATATGCATGTAGTGGTATCTTGAAGTAGTGGATAGGATTTACGTCGCTTTATAAGGAAGTAATTGCTTCAGTTTTTGTCAGTTTTTAATTTCACCGATGGATTATCGACGAGAAACGAGGTATCACTGAAAATACGGACTATATTGTAAACGTCCTGTAAAAACCTCACGAACATCCTCCAGCAATTGGGTGACACTTTATTGTAAGTACCGTCCATAGCATTTCAGAAAAGAGGCAAACGACGACATTTCTTTCTTCTCATTTGCTGGATGGCGTTAACTTCACAGTGGCCCTTGGGCAACAATGCCGTCTGCATATATCTAAGCAATTGTCCTTAATATAAAATTAGTTTATATATATTAATATTACATCTTGAAAACTAAAACATTTATCGAAATTTGTAATATGCGCTTTCGAAATACCTAGTTAGTAAAACATGATTTCAGTGATTTCGGTGGTCCCTGTTGGCAAAAATTCAGTTTCACTACATTGTTGCAACACACGTCGACACGTCATATAATTCACAAAAATAAATGTAACGCAAGAATCGTTCAAATAATTCTGAATGTAGAACTGAATATACAATTTTTAAAAATATATGAAAGTAAAAATAATTCTGGAGAATGTGTTTGGAAATTTTAATGTTCCATATTTTTGACCTGTTTTTTTAAAATTAGCGAATGCCATATATTATTAATATGGAAAAATAAACTCGATTAGATAACATTGATTGATTAAAAATATTTATAGACCCCTAAGCTCCCCCTCCTTCTTCCCGCTGGTTTAGAGTATTTTACGTTGATATCGCTGGAGTCAATTCGATTTATGCTTTCGTTTCCTGTTCAGCTATTATTTCCTTCAATATTTAATCAAAATTAATTTTATTAACTTCTTCAAGAAATTCAATAAATCTTGAAGAGTTACGGGGCTATATTACACACAGATTGTATCAAAACAGCTCTCTTTCAGGAGCTAATATTTCTCCATATACAGAAAAAAATATTATTGTAATTGTTAAGTGAGCAAATTTTATTTCATGACAGTAACACCGTCATTTCCCGACTCTTAGTCACAGACGAGAAAATGAAATGTGGATATAGAGAATACCATCCTTATAAACTATCTTTCTTTGCTACATCTTATATTTATCCTAAATTTATATGTGCTTGACCACGTTATTTGAACTTCTAGTCAGAGATACAGAATTCCGCTATCTTTCATATTACAATGAATCTTTACTTGTTGTACGTCGCTAATGTCAAAATGACGCCAGCAGCAGGTCCCGGGTTCGAGTCCCGGTCCGTCGCTGCGAACTCTCCTCCGCGAGCAGCTACTCGGAAGTTGTGAGTTTATATGAAGAATATATTGTTTAACTTATTTGTGTCGATAGAACAATTCAAAGACTTGCGGACGGATGCGCATCTCGTATCTCGATTCCTCCAGCGCCTTCCTCGTCTCCGAAGCGTAATTTCAATGGGAGAACAAAATACCAATCGAGCACTTTATTTTTATTACTAGTGTTTAGGAAAGCTAGCGCAATTTCATTGCTTTTTTCGAATAAAATTATTTGGAGGGTAAGTGTATCTCACATGTACATTAATCAATAAATAATACTAGTTATACATAAAAAATTATAAATGTTACCCCGAGTATCATTTTAACATTCTGAATTCACACTGTTGTTGTATATTGAGGAGCACGAGTGCAATGAAGATTTACATGTGTAATTAGATCACGTGTAATGCTCACATCTGTCGTTCCTCTTCTTGATTAAAAATTATAAACGTTTTTTATTTGCAACATATAAAAACCGGTCTTCGTAGTTACTGTATTGATGAAAAAAATAGACCTGTTTCAAACGCAAATGAAGGCAACAGCTTTTGGTTTGCGTGATGAAACAGATGAAAAAGTTAAAATCTTTTTATTACTTAGAAAATAGTTGTAGACAAGTAATTTTTATTACATGTAACTGCTGAGAAATAACAATACCGTAGAACAACAGTCGCATCGAGCATTCAGACATTGTATCGTGACAGGCCTCACAAAACGATTCTTGTTCACAAAAAAAAACCCTACAGGATATCGAATTTAATCATTCGTCAACCAGAGTTTGACGACAAGGGTGCCCGAATAACATCCCCCACCCCACGCCATGTCACGTGACAGCTATGGATAGGCCTTTTCGCCAGCGAATATGCAAATGGGCGAATCAGATCCACAACGCAAAACGTTCCATAGGGATATTGCTACACAAACGGACGTTCTGTATAGCGGCCCCGTACGTCCCGTCGCGACCCGTCCCGTCCCGTCCCTTCCCCCTCCCCCCCTCCCTTCGCGTACGTGCTCACACTCGTGTATCGACGAACTACAAAACGCACGTCCATTGTTTTGAATAGCGCACAAAATTGCTGATACTAAAATAAGTTTAATTAAAACTAATTGTATACATGAGATTAATATCAGCAATTTCTGCGCAGACCGGGACGCGAAACACAATGCCTCTCCCCACAACCCCCTTCGTACGGAGGGGGGGAGGGTGAGGAGGGGCGAGGAGGGAGCAGGCGGAGCGTTTAAATCTGCAAGTTTCATCGATAAGCAGTGGGAACGCGGAGTATTGGGATCGGTCGCATAAGTTATTCACTGTATATGTGGAGCGACATGGATTCCAGTGGTTCTGCGTCCTCAGAGCGAGATCGATTTTACGACGGAAAATACGAGCGTATCAATTATAGTCTCGATTAATGTTGAGAATTGAAATATAGAAGAAAAATCTGGATGACAGAGCCTCTTTCGGTTGACTTCGTACGGTAGAATTTTAGTAAAATGGTGACTTTGAATTGATTTTTTATTGCTCACACAACGATCTTCGTAGTAGAAATAAATGGGATAATTCCAGATCTCGTGGACTTGTCTCCTCCTACACTGAAGATTATCGCAAAACATAACTCTTCACAAAACCACGTTTCAAATTTGTCGTCTTTGGAATTCAGGTAGTTTCAACCTTCGTCGAATGCATGTATATTGGTCCCTACGTTGGCTAGGGGGTTAGCATGCTTGCTCACCATCACGGTCACTACGGGGTCTATTTCGGAATGTGTCAGATTTTAAATTTTTTTTTTTAGCTTTTCACTTCAATGTCCCAGTTCATATACATCTGTGAGTTCTGAAGAGCGAAGCCTCCTCCTTCTATTTACCTCTTACTACTCCTAGTAACTCTTACTCTAACTGTTACTAACACTCCTACTAACACAATTTCACACGGGCCAATTCGGTGGTAAACCCATCTACCAGCTACAACCTCTACAACCCACCTCCTACCTCTCATCGCTCTCGGTAGATAAGCTTCCTTAGCACTAAGCTGCTACTTTTCCCCTCATTTACGATTACACTACGATAAAAAATGCACATATTATGTCACATTTTCTTTCCTTTCACTTAAATTATGATTAATTATATTATTGAAGATAACAACTATTGGATGTGAATAACACAGGTAAGACATTATCACAAATATATGTTATACCTCGTAACTTCAGCCTCGGAAAACACATCAATTCATCAAATAATTAGGAACATTTAAATTCAAGATCATAATACGGCCACGATCGGAGACGAAATAAATTTTAATTTTCAATTATACTTCGAATAGTCAATGTGAAACGGTACACTTTAATGTTGTGTTTTATATACAGGAAAATTACCAAGATAATATTAGAAAAAAAAGTGTATTACACACATGTGTGTGTAGAACAGAACATGTGTCGCATATATACATACATAGCAACCTGCAATTTCATAACTTTATGAATTGTCTGATGGAGCATGATCATGCCAGAATAATTAATATAAAAAACAAAAAGACCTTACCTTTACTGAAGAATCCCAACACACAACGAGACGAAATAAGATTCCAAATTATTCGAACCATTTTAATGTTCACACCTTTCCAATCCTTCTGTCGTGTACACTTGCGTCGTATCACCGTCGAATTCAGTTTACATGTTGCCCCTTCATCCATCCAGGTTACAAGACATGGGATCAACATTTTCACATCGAAATAATTTCACAAAACAAAGTACGATAACGGTATGAGATAACTTTCGGTTTCAGGTGAAAACGGCGACGGGCCGGAAATCGAACCTGGGGACTCCTGCTTCGATCGCAGGGGTGTTAACCGCTACACACCACCCGTTCGCCTCCTTCCGTAGCTATACACGGGTTCCATATTCCCGGCTCTTCGCCTTTTTCACCCGAAACCGAAAGTTATCACATATCTTCTCCACGTGTGGAAAGGAGGAAGACACGGAAGAAGAAGAAAAAGAAGAGATATATTATGCGGTAACTGTACGACTTTTACTTGATCTAAGTCATCCGTAAATCAAAAGTTCACTGGAACTGACTTATTCTATTCGCTCCGCTCTTCCTGCGACGGTGCTGATCTATCAAAAGCATCAGCAGAAGTCGCGAGTCATTGCGAGGAGGGAAGTGTTACTAGTTACGGTGCGGTTCCATCAAAATCAAATCTCACCGATTACCGATTCCGCTTATTGTAAGGTCGGAATTGATCTCGTAATCTATTGTATTAAATAAATATATTATTATTTTAAAGTGAACTATAAGAAAACAAATTATTCAAATGAGGTGGGAGAGGGAACAATTTGGAAAAGATGGTTAAGGGTTCAGAAAAGACGATAAATACAAGTTCTTAAGGAAAAGGTTTGAAGATGTAAACAAACTCACGTACTTTGAACGTTGCGCCAAAATCTTCAGATTGAATCTTCCTATCAAGTTTTGAATCAGAGAGCTTTTTCAGTTTCATTCGTGAAATTGTATAATATTTGTCTACGAGAAATGTCAGAACAGAAGAAACCCGGTACGTATTTTGTAGGTAAAAGAGATAAAAACGCCATTTAACACACACAGTTTGAAAAACTTCTTTTCACGAAATTTTTTTGATCATTTATTAATTCAAAAGAATACGGGAAAGATACTTCAGATGCAATTAGTGTGTCATTACAGCGCACCAACATAGTTTTCGCAATTATTTTGGTGACTAAAACACCGAACAATTTGTCACACAAAGAAAGTATTTATTCATAAATATTTTTAAATTATTTTTCGTTGTATGAGTTACTTAACACCTAAGTGCAAATTGCATTTTTACTCTGTTTAAAATTTTGTCTCCAAAGAACTGGAGGTATGTGTCAATTTATCAAAATTTTGCACATTTTGTAAAACACGAACTTTTTCTCACAATGGTTATCACATCCGCACGAATACAAACATCTCACGTGACACAAACATTTCATGCGAGTATCGCAGGGTTAACGGTTTCTCGTGTGTTTCCTTATCGGGGAGGGGCAGTCGTGCCAAAATCACGGATACACAAAATCTCATCCAGAATCGACACCACACAAGAGACGAATCACAGAAGCAAAGCCTCACGAGAAGCGCTGACATCTTGGATGTGCGATCAAACTCCGCATTCGAGAGTGGCACTGCTGGTTATGAGCAAGGAACGGGAATCAACGAATATTTGAAGAGAATTCAAGACAATCAAATACCAAAGAAATGTTGAAAAAAACCACTTCTTACCTGTGGTTGCATTGCTGACAGGCGAAGCATTCCAGGTGATAGACGTTGGTTCGCGCTCTCATCACCATCTCGAAGGCAGGGATCACCTTGGAACAAGCGGAGCAATGTCCAGTGTTGCCAAACAGTCTGCGACGAAGAAGAAGACGGGATATGAGTTACTGTCTTACGAGTGAGGACGAGTGGGGATGAGTATATTCACCTGAGATAATCCCTTCGACAGAGAATGAGGTCCGCTTTGGTGTACAGCGTGGAACCCACTTCTCCAAGACGACAGTCGCAGCAGCCGCATTTGAGACAATCCTCGTGCCAGAACATGTCCAAGGCTTTCAGCAGAAACCTGAAATGATATTTATGCGTTAATGTCGGGTTGATGCCACAAAATCCGGAAAGACACTTTTAAGTCAAACTGTCCCACGACACGCCTTCAGATGTATCCGTAGGGCTCCACAATTACTAGGCGTTCGGTACTTACAAGAGATGTGGTGAGCACCTCGCTCCGGTCGCTTTGACCCAAGGAAAGATCCGGTAATCATTTTCCAGCAGGTTGAGTAGGACAGGCAGTTATTATGGACATGAAGGTACGCGGGAAATTTCTATATTTGACCGGGAATTAACCCGGCCATCTAACCGATTGCTCAGCGCTCTACATATGCTGACTCCTTAATTTTATCTCGTTAACATTCTTTCATGGAATTCACGCTACAAGGTAAGCGCGATTCATCACCGCATAAGAAATTGAAGATGCTAAAGACATAATGATTTCAACGTAACGTGTATATGGATCCTTATACACCGTGAACACATTGGCTAAAGTACACTTTGTTGCAGGAAACCAAAATGGATCGAGCGGTAGACTGAGTTGAGTAGATCGTAGAACCACAGACGGTTCGAACTCCATGCTGCTTCAAATAGTGATTTCAGTGAAGTAATATTTCTCGCAAATCATGTAGGAAAATAAGGATAAACGCCCAAGAAACACAAATTTCATAAGCGAAGATAAAAAGAAAAGTTAAAGAATAGTTTTCCGAAGTATTGTCAGTTTAATGAGTAATGGTCAGATGGAAAACCTTCTCAGGAATCAAAGATTTCTTATCCATTGCACATTTCTTTATTATGTTTGCTTACTTTTGTGAGTTCTAAAAACGTCTACCTGAAGTACATGCTACTCCATTCCACAATGATAATTTAAAATTTATCCTCACTGAATTCACTCAATTACCCAACTTCAAAAAAACAAACAAAAAAAAAACTCTCAACATTGTTGTCAAATTCAAAGTCACATTCTCAATTTTCTTAAAATATTAATACATATTTATTTTACAACAATTTATTATGGATGTAATGTACTTGAAACTATTTTGCATTCGCAAAGACTGTGTAGACAATACGTGTGTGCATGCTCTTTTAAAAAGATATCTATTTTTTTAAATTCATATCTTATTTACCATGTGGTTAGATTGTTCCATGGACCACAGTGTTCAGGCGAAGATAGATGAAAAGAAGAGATGATTGGGAATTGGGTTGAGAGAAGAACCCTGTTCATCCGAGGAGGAAATCGATCTCCAGAAACACTTGGGAAGCGAGACGTACCCTTACGCTACCAGTCGATTTTATGAAGACGATTAATTATCGCATAATTATTATTCAATATTAATCAATTTATTGTACCCGTGATTTATGTACTCTTATATTTCTTGAGTTTAGTTTCTTAATTTATGTTTAAAGTTATATTGTTCATGAAGTTCTCAAATCATCGTGGAGCAAAACGTCCAAATAGAAGAGTAATTTCTCTTTTCCAAAGCATTTCCATTAATCTTCTTCCTTGATCACATTGCGTATTTCAGAAATCTTCGTCTATTCCTTAAATTTCTCAAATAACTTTTCCGTTCTCATTAACCCATTCCATTCCATTCCTTTACATGTTACATATTCACATCTCCCTGGATCACACACAGAAAATCCTATATCACATGGAATACAGTTCCCGTGTCCAATGCATATACACACAACTTATCATTTTGTACCCGAAACCATTTCAAATATCTCCCAAAATTTCCACGACCAGTCAGTATTTCAACAACACTCCTTTGCATTTGAGCAATTTGAGATTTTTTAAATTACAAATTCAACATCGGTAATAAATTCGTACGCCTGTCGTTGTTCTTTTTCCGAATTTGATTAATCTATAGTTCAACCGCGTAGACTCGATCGCTCTGTCTCTAAAGTTCAGTGACTAATACGTCGCACACGTGTGGGTGCGATGGACTGCGCTAACTTCAGACCACTCCAACGGGCTTTGCTTATAACGCCATGGAAGTTAATGTGATTATATTATCGATACGATTAATTTATTGAACAATACTTAGGATGACTTTGGGGACTTCGGTGTTTACACGAGTCCTTTAACCCATTCATTACGCGTGACGGGGTATCCTGTCACGGCTCTTCCGCCTCCACAGACTGACGACTGGAAATCCCCTCGATGGCAGATCCTCCGCTCTCTCTGACGACAGAGTTTGTCTAGTGTTAAGAACGCATTTTACTGTTTCTACTCAAGTTCCACATTCGTTCGCATTTGATGTACTTTCATCTTCTTTCTCTTCAGAAAATATACCAATATTATTCTGAATATTGTATTTTGTACTTTAATATTCTAGTGATTTTGAACGTAAATATGCCAAAAACTAGAGGAGGACGACATTTCACATAAAAGGTATTTTCATTCATAAGTCACTCATTAACTTGAATTTATATTATCATATTTATTTTTGAAAATATAGTGTATTATTTTGACATAAGAACCGTTGGCCCGGTCCAAGGAAGTGGTCTTACGTCAGGCCGACCGCTGGGCTCGCGTTCACACGTTCATAACTTAACAGCGTGAGACCGGTCTTGCGGTCAATGCATATAAACATATCCCTCCCTCCTTCTGCCCTTTTGCCCTTCTCACCTCTCCGTGATCTTCTTTCCGCAGCCAGCGCACTCCTGTGGAGGACCCGCGAGGCTTCCTCCGCCGACTGAGGCGCCTCCAGAGGATGAAAGCCCCTTCCCTTGAGAGTTTTCTGTCTTCCCGTCCAGCGGCATGCTGGCCAACCCTACAAGGAAGAAGAAAAAACCTCTTTTGTAAAGAATTGTATTACTTTTCGTTTCATATACCGAAGAGAACACGAATCCGTAACATCTGAAGCCAAAGCTTAAACCGATTAAAATTTACCAGAGTACGAAAGATACTTTGATCTTTGATTTTTGTGGACTACCAACATTATAACAATTATTTCAAACACCAACATTTACATTCAATTTTTTTCTCTCTTCAAAACTACTCGTATATTTCTGTGCTGAATTTGATTAAAATGTCGTTCAATTTCACAAGTGCTATATAACTAAATAATTCTATAACTAAATAATTTGTCATCAAATCATATGAACACAAAATATAACCCGACGATTGTAATCTTGATAATCAACAATCTCTGCTCTCAAAAAATGCTGTAAAGATCAAATAATAATTATTCCATTTGCAAGAGTACCTCGATTGAATTAACGGATTGACTTCGCCGTGAGCATATTTTGGTCGACGAGCAGATTAGCCTCTTGATCTGAAGTTTTAAAAAATGGGGAACGGTACAATTGATCATTCGCAGTTTTAAATATTCCAAAATTCGACAGATTTACTGCTATAATGCATATTTTTAATACAAGCAGAATACATAACATTATTGAAAGTGTCATAAACGTTTATGTGCTTGCGTCTCATATGCGCATTGTACCATAAGGTATTATAACCGCGTTGAGGGAAACCATCTTGCTAACTATTCACAAAGGAAATATTCTAATTAATTCGTATTTTGTTCCACTGATTTTCACTCTCAGACGACGACGATTATTTCGTGATTTCAAAACTTGTAATAAATTTATATTGTCTAATTAAATAAACAATAGTAGTAGAATTTGTTTGTCCATGTTCACATAGTCTTCAGTCGTGTGATGCGGCCGCCATTTCAATTAGAACAGTATATTCCGCAGTTCTTGGTAACTTATTCTTGTAAATTCCCGTAACGCACCAAACTCTTTAACGTCATTGCTATGTTCCTCTTTACATTTGCTATGTTTTTGGTAGTTTTTTTTGTCATTATGTCAAACCGATACTTTTGTCGGGATATAAAAAGAAACCCTAAGCCTGCGAAAGCCTCTCCATATAAGCCCATAGTAATTTCATGCCCAGTAATTCAAAGTTTTGCATCGCATGGGTGTGAAAATTCATCTCCTCCGTAAAGGGAATGGTTCAATCTAACATTTGAATAGATTTTTGGGGGAAGTTTGCCTAGTTTCTCTGACGGATAATAATAATAATAATAAATAAATTTCCATAAATAATAAATTTATTGTAAAAAAACCAGTACAAACTGCGTATGACCACGTGGAGGACAATAAACTAATTTACTCTTCGGAAGCAAGCAAGGGACCATCCCATCAATTCCGATCAAGGGCAATTTATTATTATTATTATTATTATTATTATTATTATTATTATTATTATTATCATCAATCTAACATTTGAATAGATTTTTTTTTGGGGGGGGGAAGTTTGCCTCGTTTTTCTGACGGATATAAAATACCTCAAGAGATCTCGATACATTTTGTACTTTTTGGAATTACACAGAGTGTATTGTACGAAAAGTATTGTAATCGGTCGAAAAAGTAATAATTGAGATCTCTTCGGTTCTTTATAAATTGGATCCAGGAGAGTCTTATTTTCAAATTTTTGGCGATGAGTCCATGTCGAATGTATGTAAGTGAAGAATTTTATTCCCCGTGATAACTCACCAACAAATGGATGCATCGAAACAAAACTGGAGATTTGACTTTGAATGCGTTGGGGGAACAGAGGAAGCCCTATTTCTGGACGGAAGCTCATTTCCTCCGACTTCATTTTCACACCGCGCTCCACTTCCGGTTTCTTAAAATTCAAAAATTTTTAAAAAATGCGTAGAACTCTTTTTATTGGTTAGTGAATTCTGCGAATAATTTATTCTGCTAAATTGCATTCCTCTACGTCGTATTTTTTATTGCCAGAGCGAAATTTTGTCTTCGAGGCGCTCTTTTTATATTAGCCTACAAGGCGATTGCAAAGAGCTTCAGGAGGAAGATAATTTACTCAAACTGTTCTCGTATGTGCAGATATTATATTCAGGAGTGTACTAAGTAATATGATGATAAATATTTTGAAACCGATTGATATCTTAAATATGTTATCTAGTTTAATAATGCTTTTTTCGCTTCTCTCGGATCACGGCAACCATTTCTTCATAGAAAAGTAAACAAAGGAAGAAGAGATGAGAGTGCAGACTCACGCAGACTCTGTTCCGTCCGTTGGGCACCCCTGCCTGCTCGTTCTTTCAACGCGCGCTCGACCGCACGACCAGCCCATGCGCGTGTGAACAGGGACAGGCAGCGCAGCCAGCGGCGGCTTGCTCCATTAACTCGCGTGGCGGAACAATTGAAGAGTTATGAGCGGAGAGGGAGGGAGGGAGGGGGGAAGAGGAGGGGAATAAACGCGTAGGCGAAAACGCGTAGCAGATATCGCGTGTCGCGCGGGTGGTTGGGTTTGCGGCGACGCGGTCAGCGACGTGTTTGTGCGTGATACGACGAGTTGCGATTTTGGAGGTCGTGCGAGAGTAAGTGTGAGTTTTGTGATTGTGGTGGCAAATGAGAGGACGTCGGAAGCAGATGATGAGGCTGAGGATCATTTCTTCATCTGAGATATTTTATCTCGTTTCACTCCCCCTCCTCTCCGCCGCCGCCCAACAATCTCTCAGTTATTTTGTTTGTTAGCGGAATGGCTCTCGTATTCGTTGGTATCAAAAGCTACTTCAGAAATTAATAATAGCAGAAGCAGTCTTAAGCGACATCNCTGTCTCTTATACACATCTAGATGTGTATAAGAGACAGCCCCCCAACCGTGAACAGTTTCTTTCTTTCAGAAAATCATAACTCGTGACACGTAGTAACTGAAATATCGATTGTTTGCTGCAAAGTAAACCGGGGGCGCGTGTCGTTGCAATGTGTTTGTGTTGAGGGAGAACAGAACAGAACAGGGGAGGGGAGAGAGAGACGGGGAGGAGGAAGTTCACCAGTTTGATTCCCCTCTTGTTTCCGAATCAAATTTTTCGTGTTCGTTTATTTATGTAGATGTGTACATACAATACAATACTAAACAATAAAATGAGTTCCAACGACGTCACATTCGTGATCACCTGATGAAATTGAATAGAGGCTCTTTTTGAAAGAAAGTTGATTTTTCACCGTCATCTCAGATTTGGGCAGGGTCTCTGTCGCGATCAGACCGGTTTAAAAGGGGTTCCATTGTAGAAGAATCATAGTTTCACGAAAACGTGAATCCAACTTATACAAATACTTCAATCATTGGCACCTTCTTCGACCAACCACTTTAGACAGAGCATTTTATCTACAACATTTATTTATCAAAGTATTTCGACCAAAACAGTTCGGGAGCTTTTCGAATGCAGTAGAATCACACGTGTGATGATCGGCGCACCTCGGTAACATTTGATCCTTATACATTGAGGTACCCTGAGACCCTTTTCCAACTGTAAACTATTTTAATAACAATAGAGGGGGGGATAAATTTTATTTAGAGATGAGCAGCTGGGTAAAGAATTGAAGGTCGTTGAGGATGACGTCAAATGGGAGCGGACGGACGGGAGGCAGCGTCGGTCGCTAGTGAGCGCTTCGATGCGCGCGTGTTGGAAGCGAAACGCGCTTCACTGAGGAAGCGAAGTCGCAGCCTTTATTGCGCTTCTAGCATTAGAGCTGCGAAAGTTGCCCCTCTTACAAATGTGCTGTTCCTGGGATGTGAGAATCACACACGTAATTATTTCGATCACGTTTCCACGTTACGTTCATTCATTTTTAGTGAAGCCACGTACGAAGTATACATTTTTACTCAAAAAGCTTGCTGCAGAAGAAACACAGCAAAAGAAAGACAAAAAATTGTGTTGTAATTGTTGAACTGTGGTTTTCATGAAGTAAATGGAAGGAAATTCTGAAAATAGAACAACTATTGACTTCAAACATTCTTCCCTGTGGAGGATGGGATAAATGAAATACAGAGTGAATTGCAAAAAGAAAGAGATATTTATGTAACAACGAGGAAGCTCCAAGGAAGTACGAAGTTGGCTTCTGTTAGTAGTCCGTAGGTTAACAAGGAAGTGGGTAGAGGGTTGTGTTACTGGCTGGATGGACGGGGTCCGACCCCTTGTGAGGATTTTTCATCACACCGCAACATCTACAATGACTCCCAAGGTCTACTGAGCTTGCTATAAAATGAGTACCGGGTATATCCTGCTGTCAAACCGACCGGAGAGAGATGCTGGCCACATCTCCTGCTCCTAGTAGAGTGCGGAGACTTAGTAATTGCGGAGCTCTACCCTCCGTGATCTCCGAGAGCATATCTCAGGACCTGTGACGGCGCAGTATGAGGGATTCATATATGGACTCACTAGCTTCAGAACTAAGGGCGGCAGGGAGATACATACGTTCGATGGATTTCAATAGTTACATGAAAAATATTTTTGAAATAATAAATTGACATCGTTTTCCTTAAATTACACTTCTAAATCTATTTGTTTATCTGGAAGATAAAACACGTTAAATATTCTGTAGCAGTTAAATATTGTAGGAAGTAACTACATTGTTCGTATTTTAAGTGCGGGGAGAGGCACATGCCATAATTTTCCCCAGAAGTGCAAAAATGTTTGTCTCTGGACCCTTTGAACGGAATTGACGGGATGATCCCATGTTTGCTTCTGGGGAATGAATTAGTTTGTCATCTATTTTCTATAATGATTTTTTTTCTTAATTTCTAAAGGATACATATAACCTTGAGGAAACCATCCCGGTACACTATGCTTTGCAGACAGATTAAGCCTCGCTCTTGAGGTTACCTCTAAGCCCTGATGAATAATGCCCTTCCGCCTTCAGAGGGCTACGGGGCATATCTTAGGTAGAGAGTGTTGCTGTTCTTGGAAGACGTTGGCCGAGCGCGTGTTTGCGGTTTCGCGATGCTGAGGTTCTCCAAACGCCCGCTAGAGGGCAGGTGCGCGCATACTTGATGCGCACTTCGTCAGACAAACCCTCGAGCGTCTGCGGCTACGCGCTTTGCCCTAAGACCAACCCTAAATCCACCCCCTCCCAAAACAACATCGTTATTTTTCTGTTTAGCCCTCGTCTTGCCCTTGCGATTCAAATTCCTCACGTCAGGTTGTGTTAATTATTTTATGTACTTGTGCCTCCAGGAATATAGATATGTATATAACTTTATAAGATACAGTTTGTACCCAACATGATGTTTTATAATTTTTCATCTACATGGAAACTAAGACTTATTTACGAAGGATTAGAAAGGGGAAAGAGGAAAGATGTGTGTGCAATGTGCAGCTGATCTATTATCAGATAAAGGTTTGTATGGTAGAGGAAGAGTATGCATTAATAAAGAGTACGCAAACATTAGTTTCGGACAATATTGTAATTTATGAAGAAATATAATATTGACTGGAGAAAAAAATTTTTCTTAAGAAAGGAAAAACTCAGAAATAGTTAAGAGATGAAAAATCACAGTGATGAGAGCTGTTTTTTCTTCTTATACTAGAATCACGACTAAAAGTGAACTGATCTCTGTTCGCACTTAGAGTGCAGTGGATCACTGGATATATCCTCGTCGCCAATAAGTCACACCATTTTAAATTAACGAAGCCTCCTTGTTGCTCATCTGGGGTAAAATTGAATGTGTTTCAGTGTATTCTCTAGCGATTTGCTTCTTCTTCTTCTTCTTCTTGCGTGTACCCTCAGATCGCAGATTAATTATTGCAATCTATCGAACATTGTTCCTGGTCAGTTATTCTCATTGAACGATGTCAGTGGAGTGAGCCCTGTCTTCTCGTTCACAAATAACTGACGTACTCTCTGCCATCGATTTTTTTCCTCCTGTGTAAACACTGCCATTTGTCAGCACAAACTAAAGCTGACGTTTAAGTCAATTCCAGTTATTCACTGACTGACGATCGCTGGTAGAGAGTAGGATCTCGACAGTTTAATCGCGATGGATAACATGCCAAAAATGTTTTATTGAAGAGATTTTTGTTGGAGGCTAATCCTTTAGGAGTCGTCAATAAATGATTATTGATCAATGATAGCCGAAAGTCGTTGAATTAATTACCATCCTGAAGAAAGTTTACATGACTGAGAAACTCTTTATTTATTTAATAAAAGAATATTCACGTTCGTTTAGTGAGGGTCACGAACACGATCTAACGTAGCTGCGTGTAAAAAGGTGAGCGAGCGTCTCTCTCTCTCTCTACAGAGAGCATATGAGACGGGGCTGTGAGCGTTCACTGAGGGGAGCGTGACGTTTCAGCAGATGTCACACGACATTTCGGACACACTACTCTGAGAAGCACTACTCCTGTATCCGTACCTTTAAACTGGATTTAAAATAAGTGGAACTCGTGATTGTGATTCATCTGTAAAAATCATAAATTACTCCTAGATTCTTAGTCAATTTAATCTCTCTTTCAGAACAAAGTAAATAAATGGACATATTCTGATACATTGAGATAGTGATAAAAAACAACGATTATTACGTAATTATGAAAAAAATTAACTAACTGACAGTTAACTGACCTGTAGCGTCTAAGTAATTGTATGGAAAAACATAGGCTATGAAATGTGCCTCCAAACTAAATGGATCTTCAGTTTAAGATTAATTTTCACACGTGTTTACCTACAAGAAGAAATATAAATTGATTGTAGACATTTACGAATATATTATCTCGAGTAGTTACAATTATGTCGTAATTTTTTTTTTCTCGATGAAGGTTTTCAAGAGAGAGCAACCACTTTTCTTAATACACATAGCCGACTATTATTTCACACTGTACAACTTGGCAACACCGGGGATAATTGAACAAAGGGTTATGAGGATCACTGATGTCTGTACAAGCATTGACTAGAAGTAGACCCCTGCCGTGTTGCGAAGTCTATTCAGCACGGCATCGAAATCTTCGAAATCGAAAGCTATGATATCGCTCAAATTCTATTCTTTCTTAAGGTAGGGCTCCAAGTCACTTAAATCTAGGAGATGTATAATTGTTTTCTTTATTATTCTTCTAAATGTTTCAAAACACAACAATATAAATAATAACATAGATAAAACGTGATTTAATTCGTATTAATTGTATCAGTTTATAATATAGTTGAACCAATAGTTGGAAACTCGCTTGACCAGTTTGAAATTCATAAGACAAATATATAGACAAATATGGCGGGCGAGGGGGGGTTTGGGGATTTACGCATCTCACCTCAGAAAAAGTTAAGTAACTTGGACTCCAAGCACAGAGACACGCGCTGGGGAAGGAAGTGTGTGGGAGATGAATGGAGCGACCGCTTCTGCTCTCACGAGACGCAGATCCTGTTTTCCCTTTGCTTCGAATGGAAACACGAATTGTAAACATATTATACAAAAATATTTAATAACTAATTGCATTTTAATAAATGACATTTGGGAATTTGAAACCATCTGTAAAGCAGAATTAGTATTGCCGCCTTTTTTCATGAATTCCAAAATTAGGTTTAGTGGAAAACCTTTCAATAAATAATGAGTGTAAACTACACACAATACTTTTTTCGAAGACGTTCTTGGTTCCTAGTAAACGAACTTTTACGTCTCCCACTCTAAAAGGTAACACGAAGTCTTATCCGACGTGTTACAGGAAGAAAAAAAAGAAAACTTCTCTGCCTAGAATTGGATTTGTGGAGTTAGGGAATATCATTGTAAGCGACGGCCGCTGCTCTTATCTCCCAGACACAAAGGAACGAAGCATCCGAAGCACTGAATCGTTCCAACTCCTCTTTATTTCCTCGCGTCATTTCCTCACGCGAAACGTAGTGGAAGACACGTGTGTTGTGTATGCGGAGTGTGTTGTATACCATGTCTCAAGAGCATGGAAGCATATCTGTACGAACAGGAGAGTAGAAGAAGAATATCTCTAATTGAGAAACATTAATTGAACCGTTGTGACCCAATGAAAGAGTCATGTCAATCCATCGCATTGTGGTTTTGATTTTCTTCAGCTCCGATGAAGAATTGATATAGTTCGAAACGTTGGCGCGAACATAAATTCTGTCTTAGGGCAAATTAAAACTCTTCGGGAAGATACAACAGTGTGAAATTTTGTCTCTAGTTAATAAAGGAGGCATTTTTTTAGCACGCCTTTCTTCCCTATTCATTCATGTTTCTCCCAACCATGCCCATAACTCCCATTCTACTGCAGTTTTTAAAGCACATTTTATCATTTATAAGTGATATGACAAGTTTCGAATCAATAACAAATATTTAATTAATTTTAATTAATCAGCTCGTCAGCATGCAGTGAACATGCAAACTGTAAGCCTTTCTATTTTGCGTAAACGCGCCTACTGACTGCAGCGATTAGATTAGAAGATAAGCTCTCGAAGAGGAAAAACAAGAATATACTTTTACTTCCTGTATTTTCCTTCTTCTGATGAGTGATCAAATACTTGTTTGCAACTCTGTGAATCACAATAGGAGCAGAATGTTTTTAGCTTAGTAGAACAGCACCATTTTGTCCCATTTTACCTTAGTTCAGCACCTTTTCCCTTCTGTTTCGCATACGAAATTTGCACATAAAATCCTAACTCTGCTAATAAACATTACATATAACACAAACATTCTATCATAATTCCAACATCAATGATTAATATATAAATAAATTGATGGTCAAAAAATCAGTTACAAAGTGCGTGTGACCACGTGGAGGACAATAAAATAATTTATTCCACGGAAGCGAGCGAGGGATGTATTCCATCGATTCCGATCTAAGGTTTTTAGACAGAAGTGGATTCAACATTTCAGCTCTTTTCTCCTAAGATAAGTATAACTCGCCGCTAACTTTTTATCTTATCTAGGAACTTTTGCTGAAATTATTTGAATCCTTAGCCTCTGCCATAGGGCCNACGCAGTTTGTAACTGATGTTTTGACAATAAATTTATTATTATTATTATTATAAAAATAATTCGCTACGTGTTATAATATCATCAAAATATCAACAAATTTGTATTAACGAAGCGCATGTACAAGTATAATTAACAACCCAGATTATTCGGAAAATATTGTTTATAAATGGTAACTATTAAAACAACTCTACATTCGAGATTCATTATTAGAGTAGAGCGCCGCCGTCTCTACACATGAGTCTAGAGAGCCTCTACAAAAAATCCGCCTCTTCCCGAAGGAAAACCGGGCCAGGATTAATGTACACAACCGTAGCAAGGTTGAGTACAGAGAAGAGTAGACTTAATGAACAATAATAATACAATACAAACGTGAAGGAAAGTAGTTTTGAAATTCTTATCCGTTATTTTCTGGTATATTTACGGCGATTTAGAAAGAATGCTCGTAGAGTAATGAAGAAGCTACGCGTCGCGTACTCACTAAGAGATACTCGTACACTTAATCAGCCGAGGGTGAGTGTGAGACGAGAGGGAGGTAAAGAAACATGTCTAAGGAAATGGATGTTTCGAAGGAAAGTGAGAGAGAGAGAGAGAGAGATCGTGTCCCTCGCTGAGAGCGAGAGTGGACAGACGGAAAAGTATCACTTGAGAGAAGCGAAGAGATTGAGTTAAGCGCTTTGTGCCGCACAAAAAGAGAAGAAGATGGAGGAGGGGAGTGAAGGACTAATCCCGACATTAAGCTCTTCACCCAAATAGTATTTCTCTCTCTCTCTCTCTTTTCTTTTTTCAAACGACAGGATATTTTGCAAAACATTTTTTTCTTCTACACCGTATTAAAAAGAATTAAAGATATTCAAAACCAAACCTGGTAAAATGTAAAACATTATTTGTTGCATTTAAAATATTTTCATATTCTTCACATATTCCTGAATGTATTTTAATCACTTTAAAAGTCAGTAAGTTGTTTATCTTTCTCATTTTTACGAGCACTGCACTTGAAGTAGTATACAGCGGATAGTTCTTTTCTGTTGCTATGATCTCTGAGAAGATCGTTAATGCAACGTCAACAGTCAGGAGAAAATTCCGACGGACCTGGACACGAACCCGGAACCTCCTCTTGTGGCCGCAGCTGTGCTATCCACTGCACCACCCGCCTCGACTCCCGAGTCCGTACGCAACTTCCACCCGGGTCACATCCTCCCTTCAGGGGATAAGTGACCACAAACGGCTCCAATGCTGGCAGCTCTTAAGCCCGGTTTCCGCTTTCCTACGCGACGGATACACGTTTTAAGTCACGACTTCCGAGTATCTACTCGTGGAGGAGTGTTTTAACTCACGACTTCCGAGTATCTACTCGTGGAGGAGTGTTTTAACTCACGACTTCCGAGTATCTACTCGTGGAGGAGTGGTTTAAGTCACGACTTCCGAGTATCTACTCGTGGAGGAGTGGTTTAAGTCACGACTTCCGAGTATCTACTCGTGGAGGAGTGTTTGGTGTTTGCAACGTCGATAGTCAGGTGAAAATTGCGACGCTCCGGGGCTCGAACCGCCTGTTCTCACTTATCCCCCGAAAGGGGATGTGACCCAGGTTCACCGGATCATGATCTGGTGGAAGTTGCGTACGGATTGGGGAGTCGAGGCTGGTGGTGCAGTGGATAGCACAGCTGCGGCCACAAGAGGAGGTTCCGGGTTCGTGTCCAGGTCTGTCGGAATTTTCTCCTGACTGTTGACGTTGCATTAACGAACTTCTCAGAGTTGGTACTCGGAAGTTGTGAGTTGAAAAGATCATTAATAGTAAATATGTGAACAGACTACGAACATTAATAGCAAATTCTTCAACATTATTGAGAGGAATAAAGTATTTTTTTAAATAAATTGCCCCTCTTAACATGAGTTGAATATTTCTCATTTATTGTACGTGGCTTATTTTTAAACAAGTTGTTTTGGTTATATATTAATGTCGCTTCTCGAGATAGGGATACAAAACATAAACATATTCGGTAAAGATGATATAGGTAAGTATTTTTTTTTTCTTCCAGTCATTATTACTACATTGCTGAAGAAACAACACAGTGTAGTGACATTTTTCGGGGAATGTGATTTTTTAATCTCCGTTGCATGATAAGCATTTAGCACGTTCTCACGACGTAGTTCCTCGAATATCCAACAGAATAAGCTGATGCTGTTTTTTCCGTCTAATCATAATATCACCTATTTCTACTAAAGATAACTAAATGTAACTTAGTTTATTATCCCCCATGTGGTCATACGCAGTTTGCAACTGCTTTTTTGAAAATAATGTTATTTATTTATTTATTTATTTATATTGATAAAACCGTTTTCAGCTTTCCTCAAAAGTTTACTTTTTGTCAAATAGGCTGCGTTGTTTCTTAAGTGACGCTTCGAAAGGTATTTCAATTATCTGCCGAAACTTTAGTTCCCCAATCCATGGAACATTGTTTCCGTGACTTTCAATGGAGTGTTTTGAAGTGTGATTACTCTGTAGACAACGATTCCGATGAAGCGTCCGCAAATGACAAACAAGCAAAAAAGCAGCCGGATTTGAAGATGTAGAGTAGTATGAATAGGTAGAGAGATAATTAAGGGTTTCGAGGAGAAGGAAGAAAAGTGAGAGAGGAATGGGGGAGATGAAAACTCCTAAGCAGCGTATTTTAAGAGAGTAATTGGCCCCTGGGGGGGGGGGAGGGGAGGGGAGGGGAGGAAAACGATTGTTAGGTTAGGGAGGAGCGTCGTGTCGTCAGGGGGCTGCAAACGCTTCAGTTGCTTTCATTGACACATTCATCGTTTCTGGGAATGTCATCGGCGAGATAAACGACTCACTTCAAACCACTGATTCGTAGAGTGTACATCGTGTTTCAAGCGTCTACCACGTTACGTGCGCGATTACCTTCCCTTCTCACTACAGCCTCGCTGAATATCTTTTTATAAATAATCATTTTCTATATAATTAAAATATAAATAAATACTCGCGACAGTATATATTTTTTGTTTAATACACTGAATAATTTTCTTTGCCCCTACTGACATATGTTACCTTGCCAAATAGTCATAAGCCTTCAATATTTATATTTTTAGTGACTGTATAGTATTCACAGCCAACGGCACATTTAAGGGCTTCTATTAGGCGCATGGGTTCTAATCCCCGCCATTATTCTAAACGTTAACGTTAAAATAAAGCTCATTTGAAATTGAAAATAATCATCCTCATTGGGATTATTTAACAGATTTTCACAGAATTATAAATTTTATTCTTTTTTCAAATTTTATGTTCTGTAAAGAAATTTTACCTCCGAAATTAATTACACAGTCACCCCCGCCCCCCAAAAGAAGATCGGTCTGCTTTCGTATTTTGGCGCTGAATCCGAAGTCACCCACCAGTAGCTTTATTCCGTGAAAAATAAATATAAATACATAAGTATCGTAACAAGTATCGTAACAAGTATTCATATGGTTGTGCAGTCATTTTCCGTTAGTTAACACAATTATTCCTAATGATGATCTCTCCGTAAGGGAGATTTTGCGTATTTTCTGTAATTAAGAGCGGAGAGTGTGTAAGTAAGTGGAGAGGGGGTGGAATGGAGCAGTTCCTGCCCCAGGTTCGGATTTAGCACGTCAAAATACATTAGGGTTCCTAGGTGTTTTCTATGTAAATGACCATCTCTTCTATGTTCCCGTGTTAATTCTGCAAAAAATACTTTCGACGGAATGAAAATTTAGCATTTTATTAAAATTAAATGACCTTCAATTATCTGCATAGATTTAAGGAATATGTAGAACAAATCGAAATGCCTAATCTCATAAAGCGTACATTGATTTATATAAAATGCTTTCGAAATTATTCTTTTCAGACGTACTATGCTCATTAAATGAAATAGAACGAGCAGAGATGTCTATAGATTTGCGTTCCCTTCCAACACGAAGCCCTTTGAAGCGCCAATACTCGCAAAAGAGAAGCGTAGCATTCATCCAGTATCTAGAGCCCCGTGACAAGCATAAAGACCGGCGTCATGCCACTTTTGATAGGACGACAGGCTGTAANGGGGGGGAGGGGGGGCGCGTTATCGGTACTTCCGCTCCGTTAACTCCGCAGTGAAGGGAGGGCCAGTCGTGGCCCCTTTGGAGTTGGAGTGAGGGACAGCCCTGCTTGGTGTGACCGGTTTCACACAAAGGCGTTTCACACAAGGGCAGAGGGTGGGTGGGAGGAGGAAGATGATGATGATGACGCAGCAGTGCGGACGTGGTGGTTCAGGCGACCAGAAACCATTCAAAGGACGTGGTTCTACTTCATCTCCCACACTACGATTATCGGTTATATTCACGGTGTGGGTGTAAATACATTTAAATTATTAAATAGAACGAATTTTTTTTTCGCAAAATCTTGAATAAGGCACTAATGGACGTAATATTCTCGATTTTGTACAAGATCCGTGATATTTGATATTCCGTGATTTGTGTGAATGTGCCCGTGGAAGACCGGCAGCGAGAATCGAAGAGTATATTACAAATAAAAATGTGTAAGTAATTGAAAATAAATAAATAAATAAACAAATAAACAAATAAAAATGTTATGTATAGCATACAACAAAAACAACAATAGTATACATGAAATGTATGAAAAACTTACCGAGTAACCCTTTGTAGTGTGAATACTTTGGGTGTTTAAAATATTAAAAAATATAAATAAAATCGTAACTCAGTCATTTTACTTGTTTTGAATGTTCCGTAGTCGGGTTCGCCGTCGTTTCCAAATTAGAATTTTCTGGAGGTTTCATTAAACAGTGAAAGAGGGAAATAGGAAGACTCTACAATTGTGTCATAGAGAGAGAGAGAGAGATTCCGGTTGTTCTAACGCTGATATTTCTTTGAGCGCGACGCAACCTCAAAGCGAGACGTCACGCAGCGACTCCGTCACTCAATCTCGGGAAGAAGTGACGAGCTTAACCTCTCAGCCACTACCGTCGCTAATATCAGTGACGTATTCCATCCACCCTTCTCGTGTGAAGAAACATTCTCTGACATTGCAGTGCTGCCCTTTTGGTCAGCGCGCTCTTAAAATTACGTCGCATCTCGCACAATATCTCCGCTTCACCCCTCCAGAGCGCAGTCGCGTCGCGTCGACAGTGCGAACGAGGGTGGGGGTGGGGGTAGGACGTTGCGTCGGTTATCGCCGCTTCTGCCACATTAGGCGCGCATCGCCGCTGGCACAGCAGCAGCAGCAGCAGCAGCAGCAGCACTGGCGGCGGGGTGCGGGGGCGGGGGCGGAGAGGGCGGTGTTTTTGCGGGTACGCGATTCACTCAGTGTGATGCTATCTGGCGCCGGGTGATCTGTCACCGTGGCCCCGTCTCGCATACACACGTCAGCGCCTATCTTGCTTATTGATTCCAGCAGCAGCAGCAGGATGGGTGACGGACCTTAAAGGGCGGAGGGTGGGGTCACGAAAGATGACGCAATATTATGTTAAAGGGTTACACATGCGTCGACACGTGTCTATGCAGTAGATCGATTCCGTCGATGGGATACACTCTGCACATATGACATGGTTTTAATATACTGTTGCGTACCTACATTACAAACTAAACAATTTTTTAATATCTTATAAAAACGATTATTTTGTTGTCAATATTTACAGGAATTACTTGGACGTAAATATACACAAGAATACATGACACTAAATTCAAAATTAATTCATTTCATAAACACGTCAAAGTCGGAGCAAAGTACGTAGACTTACATGTGACGAGTGCGTTGCTGCTGCTGATTATTATTATTATTATTATTATTATTATTATTCATTTATTTACTTATGTTGTTGACCACCTTTTGCTCTCAAAGAAGTCATTGCAAGGTTTCTTTAACTCGCAATTTCCTTCTACTTCATCTACTTCCACATCACGTCCATTGTCATCTGCCAAGTCCCGTTTGTCCTCGTGTTTGCACGTCTCACCTTTTCTTCTCTCTTTCTTCAATCTTCCTTCTTCATTATATCTTGATCACTCTTATTTGCGTCTCACGCGTCACTTGTATTTCTCATATTTTTCTTTGTTCTTTATAAATTCTTTCTTCTCTGTTCCATTCCATATCCCTTTCTCCTTCATATACCTTATATATTCCTCTCTTTCCTTACCACACAGTTCGCAATTGCAAAACACACGCACCCCTATCTCCTCTCCTTTTCCACATTTCCATTCCGCCTTGTCGTCTCTGCCAATTCTCTTAAAATAGGGCTTGAAATTTTTCCATGTTGTGTCATGAATTCCATGACATGTGGGTTAAAAATGAATCAATTGTATTCTTCTCTTCTATTTTTCTATTTTTTTACGTTGACGTTCGTACTTCAGGAAATGTAATATATTTGGGGATTTACATGATAAGAAAACGTACGCTTAACTATTTTTCAATTCTACTATTTAAGTCCATTAGACAATTAAGATAAATAATTTAAAACTTTTTGATGGACGAATACCGTTTTAGGAACGAGACGTCTCGACTTGAGGTTTAAGACGTCACCAAAAGTGAGAACAAGAAACATTACAACAGAACATTGGAAAATTTTAGTAAATTTCTGTGTAAACTCAAAATATGTTTACGAAAAAGCAGAAATCACACAACCATGTTATAATAATGATTAATGTTTACACGCCATAACTTTTCTGTGTCAGTACGTGAATTCAAACTCTCGTGTTTTCTATATATTTTAGAAATATAGCTTCCGATATTTATCTTATTTTATCATTTTTTTAGTACTAAAATAACTCACGAACTATAGTTATTTCTAACAGTCTTAGTCAGTGTTTAAATATAATGTTAATAATGTTTGTAGGCGGAATTACAAATAGAGACGTGTTAAAACCTAAAAAGGAATATAAATTATTTTACCGAGTTTCGAACATAAATAATCTCCTTTGCAGTCGTTTAACACGAGACCTCTATGCCGATGCCTCAAAGTAAAAAAAACGTGACGAAGGCTAGCGACGAGCGAATGCGAAAGCCTAAAGAAAAGTGCGGTTGGAGGACAGTAGCAGTGCGTCCAGTCGATGCCTCGTTTGAGGGAAGGCGAGCGATGAGAGCGAAGTGTCGTCCTCTATACGAGCGCTCTACACTTCGCACGGGTTGTTCACAGCTAACCTTTTCACCCGATGCGATCATATCACCACTCCTCATGTTTCAACACTTTATCCGATAATTCAGTTGGAATCAATATTTCCATGTTGGATGAGAAGTATCAGAAGAGGAATTAGTATGTAGTATCGGGAAACAGTTTGAAGCTGGGGAAGAAGAAACAGAAATAATAGTGAAGAGTGTGCAGGTGTTACGGAATTACGACAGAAAAGTGGAACTGCAGAAAAATTGGATTTTGGAATTAGACAGAAAGGTATTTCAAAAAGTTATTCGCCACGGAAGACTATTCAATTCGTTCGTATGTCGTGGAAGAATTTTTAAAGAACCTCTTAGGTGCTTCCGGTGCCATCGTTTCGGCCATTTTGGTAAAAATTGTACAAATGACGTAGACGTGTGAGGTCATTGTGGAAATGACGGCCACCGTAACAACGAGTACAACGCGAGGAACGAAAAGCATAGATGTATAAATTGTTTAGGGAAGGGGAAAGATGGAAATCTTTCAGTAAGAGACAAAAATTGTCCGGAGCACAAAAGAGTATTAAATGTGATAAAAAGATCAATAGAAAGATCAATAGACTATGGTTAAGGGTAATTCAAATAAATTTGCAAGGGGGAATATTGAGAAGTGAAGAATTCATTCAATACGTGGTGTGTGTGTGTGTTTTACTCGCAGAACCGTACACTAGGAGAGGGAAATTAAAATATATACTGTACAATCTTTAAGGATAAAGGAAGATCTGCAATATATATTACTAACACGCAGGTAGAGGTTTTATGTATTAATGAGTTTTATACCAAATTTTTACAAGGGGTATTGATCACGAAAGGAAGAAAAACATTTTTATTAATAATTCTACAAAAGTATTCTAGAACAGGAAAGAAACTATTTCGGTTGGTAGAACATGTGGTAGGGGAATACAAAAATTATGATATAATTCTGGGCGGCGATTGGAATGCACGATCAACCACGTGGGGGGATACGATAAACAATGAGCGTGGAGCAGACTCTAGAAGAGCTCATCCTTTTTTAAATCCAATTCGGATATATGTAATACGTATGAGTTGGAAACTTTTAAAACAGTAAACGGAAAATCTATTATAGATTTAATTTTCAGGAATAAAGTAAGGGAAGTAACAGTAACAGATTGGAAAGTGGCGAGGAAAATCGAAAGTGACCATTTGACAATTGATTTTTGTATAGAAAGAATAAATGGTAATGAAGAACAGTGTGCAACAAAGAGCGTCAATTTGAGGAAAATTGATTGGGGAAGATGGAGAGAAAAGGGGAAGGACAAAAATGTATTATAGTTTTTATCCGAGAGAATACATAGATGCAAGGGTAGAGGAATTGCAGATGTGGATATTGCAACATGTAAGTAAATATTATGTGAAAAGAAGGAATGGATATTGTCGCGGGATGAGATGGTGGGACAAGAGTCTAACATGTTTAAAGAAGGGGAAACAGGAGAAGGCAACAATGCAAGCGAGCAAGACATAATACAGGTAGAATGGAGGAGTTGCGCAAAGAATATAAGCGTAGTCTAAGCAAATTTAGGGATAAAATTAAGGACAATAAAAGAAGAATCTGGCATGCCTTATGCTTTTATAGAAGATAGTTTACATACAAACATTTGCGGGTTGCCTTATTTGATGGGGCGGGAGAAAATTAATACTAAATCAGTGCGGAAAAATATCCAGGACAGAGCAGAAATGACTTGAAGTTGGAAGGATACGGGAACAGTGCGATTGGGGAATGCGCTCAAAGGAGTGGAGACGTTAGATGGTGACAAAGTGATTTGTGAATTAGGGGATATTGAAGAATTTATTCGAAAAGAGGAATAAAGTTAAAAATGTAAAGTATAAATAAATGTCCAGTGTTTGATTAAAAATCCCAACTGAAATGATAATATGCTTGGAGAAGCAAATCATAAGAGAATTGTTGTCATCTGTATAACACATGTATAAATTACAGTTATTTCTTACGTGTCAGGAAGATTGGGAGATATAATTATGTTGAAAAGATAAAAACAGGGATAAAGCCATCTCAAATTTGTATCGTCCAATCTGTCTGTTACCAGTATTAGGAAAAATATTGAACAAATTTATTGCAGACGGGATAATGAATGCGATTGAAAAAGACAAGTACAGAAAGATGCAATTCGGTTTCGTGCCTGGAAGAGGGGACGGAGAAAAAATTATTAGAATGTGTGGATAGTAGGGAAACTAAATACGTGCTGACGGTTATGATTGTTTGCGAAGAGTTGTTGGATAGCAATCAATGGTCAACGGTTATTAACAGTTTGAAAGAATTAGGAATAACAGGAAAGTTGTTACAGTTGATACAATCATATCTACGAGACAGATATGTACTACTAAATATTGGTGATGAAAAAATTATATATAATCAAACAAGTGTGTCCCCAAGGATGTCATACTGGGCCTATTTATTGGAATGAGGTATGGAAAAAGGTATTGACAAATATGGAGAAAGAGGAAATTAAAGCGTTAGCATAAGCTGATGATGTGATTTCGGTGGAAGGAAATATTCGGAGAGAAATTGAAAATAAAAAGCATAGAAATACGAGCAAAATTTATGGGATACAGTGGTCAGCAACAATTACTGGTATCAAAGGAGAAAACAAAGGGTATTATTTTTGGAGTGGTATCTTCAAGAAGAAGAAATCCAGTAGTTAAAATTGGGGATTGGAGATTTTGTTAATAGAAAGACAGGTAAAATATCTTGGAGTGATAATAGACGAGAAATTGAATTTTGAAAAACATTTCGAATACGTAACAAATAAAATTAAAAAGATGTACTATGGACCGCAACAAGTGGAAATAAAGAAATATGCCAGGGCATAAAAAAAATAGGGCGGCGTTACAACCCATTGTATTATACTGTTGTAGTGCGTGGAATAGAAGATCAAAATTAGTGAGTAATGAAAGAAAATTGCCGAGTTCACAACGGTTCGGTTTACTTCGGTGGAGAAACTGTTATAAAGCAGCGTCAACAAAAGCACTATAAATAATAACTGGGCATCTTAGTTATGGACTTATTTATAGACTTAGTTATAGACCGATATTATTATGTAAAAGTTATGAGACGGAAGGGATGCGAACGAAGTGAGTTCTTAACAAAAAAAATAAAAATATTTTCCTTGTCCATAAAATATCGTAAATTTTTATAGATTTATTTAAATAGATAAAACATAATGGGCGTCAATGTTACTACAATAGTATTATAAATTAATTTACAGTAATATAACTACTCGGCAAAAAAAAAGCAGCAGCAACCCCAAAGATATTCTGAGTACTTGACTAAAGATTTGAATTACCCCTCGTCTTGTGACAGATGTTGGATTTCTGGGGAAGGGTATGCAGATTCGGATGAAGAAGTTTCTCTCTGAGTTACTTATGCAGTTCTAAGAACGAATCTAATTTGAGAATAATTGAGGTGCTGTAATGATGAGGATTTGAAATCTTGTGATATTAATGACTAACATAAACTCCGTGAAAGCTGTGTTAATATACTTGTAGTTTGTACTTAGCGGTACTTTGCTATATATTAATCAAATTTTAAATCTGCATAATATAATAATGTTGAATATTAGCGTCCCTTAACAAGTCAACATAGTCTTCAGAAATTAATCATAATCGTGTACTAAAAATTATTGAATGTATAAAGTAATGGTTTCGTAATCATAACTATTTCCATTGTTATTTCAATCTTCCAAATATTTTATGTATTTTATGAAAAACTGAATTCAAGAAATACTGTTGTTGTATCTATTTATTTACTTTTAGAATAATTTATGTTTTTTCTCGTGTATAGGACTTGTTAAACAGATCACATTTTTTATTATGAGGAGAAAAAGTTATTATTATTTCAAGACAATGAACACAATATCAGATAAATACAGATGCTCTGAGTAAGTTAAAAATATTTAAATGAAAAAATAATTATGTGTTTTTGAGCATTCAAAAATTCTATTTTGAATTGATCTCCGCAATCGTTCTGTAAAATGAAAAGGATACTCTCTGGAGTTTTTTCTCGCTATATAAACAAATTTGTGGTAATATTTTCTATACTAATAGGATTTGTTTGGTATCAAATTTTTTATTAACTCAAATATGTTAAAGTAGTTATTAGAAATCATATAAATGGTTAAAAAAGTAATTTTTGGAAATTTTTTATTTTCTAAAATGTATTATTACTAATAATATCAGGAAATAGACAATAAGAATTTTTTTAATGATCCGCAATAATAATATCACCAAATACGTTACACGTAATTTATGATCGTATTATATCCTTCATGTAAAATATTGCCGCTTCGAAACTCGTTTACGACAATCGCTGCATTTAACCTCTCAATTTCCATCCACTCTGCTCCTTTATCTCCCGCCACCCGCATTACACGAACGTAACAGCGCGTAGTCTATCCGGCGAGCGACGGCAGGGGCAGCGGCAGCGGCGCTCGGCTACAAGTTGATCACGCTCAACGACACGTTAAGGGCATTCGTCTTTGCTCCCTCCCTCCGAGAGAGAGAGAGAGAAAGCACTCGACCAGCCGATCAGTCCCCTCATAATTAAAGTGTTCTCTCGACGACGACTCGGCCCATCTGTTCTCGAGCGCCTGCCTCCCTGACTCTCGTTCACGACTCTCTCTCTCTCTCTCGTTCCCAACACGCGCTAAGTGAGTCAACTGTATTTCGTTGGTTTTTCTGCGGCGCAATCGGCGGGCGGCAGAAGTTTCTGGAATAGGGGTTGGAAGACGACTTGAAATACGTGCGGAATGAAGGACATCGAGGGGAAACGGATGGAAGAAAATACCTTCCTAATGATACCGTTTCAAAAATTACTTTACCAAAAGAATTCAGAACCTTCTTTCATTTTGATTTCACAATGTCTTCACACACTTTTTAATTACTTTAGCTAAATTACTAAAAAAACAAACTTGTCGATCGTGCTTGCGTATTATGCGTGCAAAATGTATACTTTCGACTAGATGAATACGGTGACGACGCAGGAATCAAACCCAGAACTTACAATGATTGCAGGTGTGTTAATTATACACCAATCCTATGACGTCCATAGCTGCACACATTTTTTATACAAGTCTGATATTTGGAAGATTTAGGACACATTCCCGTACGAGGTACAAAGAGCAGGGAATCTACATATAATGGAAGTCGTGTACGAGACACCCATCTCCAAGCGAAGCACAAGCAAATTATCTTAATTGAATATCAATCACGCCAGTGTACTTAAAAAATGAAACGAACATTTGAGATTTATTTTATATTAAATTTTAATGCAATTGTGATGTAATACTTTGCATTCATAAAATGAAACGCCGACGATGACAAGGCAATGTGTAACTTTTATAGCTTCACCTCTCTTTATGAGCACGAAAGTGAAACATAAAACGTACTGATTACAAGGTCAGTAATAGGAGATGCACAAAGATTATATTTTTGATGAGTAAATAAAATCACGATTTCTTCCTCTTTTTGGACCAAGTGAATATTCTTTTAATTTGTTCAACTCGTGAGGGGTGTAAACAATTTTACTGTAATTGTACGATTTTTGTTTTTTATAAACATTTTTCGTGTTTATATTTACGTTTAATATCATGTTAAATTGTTCTGTTTGTTTTGTTACAATTTGTTACACCTGACGAGGAATCAAAACGTTGTGTTGTAGCAAATGCCCATCATCGGTAAATCGTCCAATTCCACAAAAACGTCGGATGTGATTATTTATTTATCTAGATTATATTATGGACGTAAATAATAGTATAATGGTTTTGAACTCATTTTTGTCTATTATCCCGCCAGACATGAGGTTAGTTTCCACAAAGATTCTATTTTTCCCATTCTATTAAACTCCGCGTACTCGCTAACTGCTCAACCGCAACGTCGCAGAGGAAGCTCGCAGTGTAAGCGAATCTTGTGCAGCAAAAAACCGACGCAGCGTTGGAGCTGAGTTGAGCTAATGGAGCGAAGGAGCATCGCTTCGGAGGGGGGGAAGAGACGGAGACAGAGTGCAGCGACATAGTTCCAAAGTGCACCATCGCGGGGAAGTGTGTATTAGGACATCACTTTGTTTGAATGGTGGTCGGTTAGCAGGTTGGGTTTGTCTCACATGAAGGGGAAGGAGGAGGAGTTAGTCATAGTCAGAGTTATTGATACTGAATGGAACCCCGGAGTGATTCGGTGGCTTTCCTTTCTTTTTCTTGTGGGGCTTTACGGCTCATGTCGACATCTAAGGTCATTGGAGCTCGAAAAACTTGTACAGGTAGAGAAAATGCAGTTACGCACTAGGAAGAGCCAACATGACTCTCCCCGCGAGTGGGACTCGTCGAATGATTCAACCATATACCCACTAAAAACCCTCCTGATCTACAACACACCAAAACATATCTCACAACATACATCAAATAGAGGGGGGGGGGCTAAAATGAGGGGGGACAAAAATGAGGGGTAGAACAAAAAATGAGAGAAATGAAGAAAATGAAAGATATCCTACACCTAATGGCGTCGGGATCGAAAAGAACAAGAGGTGAGCAAGGGAGGTCAGGAAAGAGAAAGGAAGGAGCATGGCACAAGTATGTTACCCCATGAGCCACCGGAGGGGCCAAATCGTTAATTGAAGGGAAGAAAGGAAGAGACTCCAAACGCGAAAGACAACTATAGGACACTTTGATACTAGCGGAAGGGAATAATAAGGGAAGGAATAATTTGTGTCAGATGTCTCGAAAAACGTCAGTTAAATTATCTTGGTGATTGAATCTTAGTGGTGAATACGTGTTTTCGGATTCTTAACAAAAATACGTCGTGGATGATGTCGTCTTTCCATATGAAACAACGAGTGGTCTGTTAAAAAGGTTCAACAGGAAATGCGTTGGTCAAATCCGCTAGAACAATATTCCATATTGAACGCGTCTGATTCCTGTACATTTGTCGTTCAGATTTGGCAACACTGGACTCGTGATTCGGCTTTTACTTTTATGTCTCGCGTGTTAACTTTTTAGTGGCGAAGTGTTGTGTGAGGAAAATGTCTAAAATGGATATAAAAAATTAGAAAAGGTTTTATTGAGAGAGAAAGGTGATGACTGAAAAGATTAAACTACGGAGGAAGAAATCTTAAGAGACGGGAAATAATATACTAACTCTATTCTATAGCAATACTTGCTTAGATAGACCTAAGCTTCAAAAATTGAAAAATATGAAATCGAGAATTAGTACACAGGAAAGAAAAGAAATATTAATAATTATAATTAACGGAAACAAAAACTAAAAAGGATCTATGGACGTACACACCAACTGTACAACAAAAAATCCATATCTGAACAGGTAAAAATCAAGCACTACAACACAGTTTTCAAACCTGAAGCGCTATACGCAGCAGAAACCCTGGCACTTCACAACAAGACACTACTAGAAAACATAAAGAAAGAAGAACCTAAAATTATCGGAAAAATCCTTGGACCGAGAAAAACAGGTGATGGATACAGTCTACGAACCAACACAAAGACAGAGGAACGCTCAAACATATCAGCAGATATCAGAAAAACAAGAATTAAATTCTACGGACGCATACACAGACTTCCGGAAGATAGGCTCACACACCAGATCCTCAAAGCAACAGAAAACCTCAAAAGGCATGACGTGGGCCGAAAAAGTTAAAAGAGATCTTGCTGACGCAAATCTCACTACTAGGGACATTCAAGACCGTGACGCCTACGGAAGAGGAGTTTTTGAGTGGGAAGTCCAGCCAGATATAAAACAGCCCAAAAGACCGGCACGACTCGGACGGAGGAGAGAAAGAAAATTAAGGCCTCATGGCAAACCCCAAGGAGAAAACTGTAGAAACTTCACGTGATCCAAAAAGGGTGTACAACGTGTCGAATAAATAAATAAATAAATTATAAATAGGTGGTGATGGTGTATTCAGTTTTCAATTCCCTTCAAATGACTATAATGTTTAGAAAATATTTTATCGGAGGTGCCAAAGCGGTTTTCGGCGACTTATGCTATCATTAGTTATCTACAATCAAAGTTTTTAAAAAACAAAATCGGGAAAATAAAAAAAATTAAAATTAATAAAAGTAAAAATATGTGGAGATAAGAATATAAATATACTCTGATGTTTCTTATCACAACTAACAATTATTTTCTTCTGACTATTTCCTTTATTTCAAGTAAAATACGAAAATTTCCGTTAAAAATGAAATTAAAAAATAAAATCCTCGGAATGTGTAGGGCAAATGTTAAAATTTTTAGTAAAAGAGAATTTTTGTTAAAGATACGTTTTAGAAATAATATTGTAAAAATGGTATTAAATTGAAATGTATTAACTTAAATTGAAATATTTTGGTCTTTTAATTATTAAAAAAAGAAATACATAAATATGAAGGGACAACCTCAAACTCTTAATATGAATCCTTTCTCTGTAAGTTCCAGTGGTTGTATGTCTCTTTGTTTCGAAGTCGTTACATTGCGCTTCCTCCGCTTCCTTTTTTTTTTCAAACAAATGCGCCTCACGAACGTTTTACACGCGCAACAATGACGCATCTGACAAGAGCGAATGTAATTACACTGCAAGAGCTGACGTTTGAAGCCACGAAATTTTGTATTTTTTCGACATAAATGTATCAAAATTTCATTTGATAACCCACCTCAGTCCATGTTTTCGACAGTTATTGTTAATTCAAACTTTTTCTTATAAATAAAGTTACTTTTACTCAGTTCTCGCAGTTAATTGTTTCGCTGTAATCAAACATATTCGGAAGGTCGTCATATCTTCATAAAAAGCCATGTTAGTTCAATCGAAAAAGTGAAGAACTGGTTTTGCGATTATTCGCTTCAAAACCTATGAATCGCTCTAAAAGTTCGTAACAATATTTAGGACATCAAAATGAATCTGTGCCGAATTTCACAGCATTCTCACTATTAATTCTTCCACCGATGGAACCTCCTTTAGCAGCAAACTTAGCAGTTTTATTCGCATTTCAGTTATTCAGCTGCTATTTATTTATAGTAAAAATGTTAGAAAGAGGATGAATGTATAAATAGGTTTATTATATCATCGACAAAAATGAATTTAAAAAAAGTCCGGACCTCCAGACCTGCCGATTGTGAAACATGCACGTTAGCACTAGAGCACAGAACTCATTTAATGAACTACATTATTTGTATTATTAACAAAGCAAGTATTACACATGTTTTAAAATTAACTAAGCTACTATAAGTGACATTAGCTAATTTATAAGTATGAAATTCGTTTGCTAATAAGGCTCTCTTTCACGTCTAGCATAATGACGTCTCCTTTCGTCTAAGCGTTGTTGCCTTCGTTCATCACTTTCTTGGCCTCGTGTTTCGATTGCACGCAGTCGTAAATTTTCCCAACGCTGACTTCTTCCTTGTGTATTTACTTCAGCTATTCGTTTGTAATTTGCAGACAAATTCAAATGCGCCCAAGATGAGTGATGCATATGTCGTAGGAACATGTTAAGGTCTCGAATGCGCCCGTGTTTTGTTCGTCGAATGCTGCAGTGCTGCTGCCGGTGGCACCCACATATATTTTTAGTATCCGGATTTCCGGAGAAAACGAATTTTCACCAAATCGGTATCTAGTCCACTGGATTCTTGGGGTAAAAGTCCATTTGTATACCAAATTTGGTGAAAATTCTTAGAGCCGTTTCCGAGATATACATTACATACATACAACATTGCTCATTTAAGATTATTAGACAGGATGAATAGATTCAGGGGAAATCAGAAGGGAGAAAGGGATATATAAAAAGAGAATTCTTGCTGAAATACATCTAATGTAGTAACTAAGATGGGGAAAAGAAACGAGGGGTGAACAACACTTCAATTTATAAACAAAGTTAAATGCGCACAAAATAATACGAAATTGATCAAACCCCGAGGGAAAACAATAGAAATACTAACTGAACTTGTACATATGAATACTTAAATCAAGAGGATGGGCAAGAGGACGTTAGATATACATATGTGTACATAAGTTTGGACACATTTCATACAAAAAAGTGACAAAAATGAGAAAATAATTGTATGTGAAAGAAGTAAACTAACTATATTACACTTCATCATTCTATTTTATAAAACTGGTAAATATTTATTTCACATTTCCTAAAATCATGAGTAAACAAGAGAGAAGAATAACATGTAAATGTTGAGGGAATAATCCTTGAAACACTTGAGGGTGGTTTCACGTGTCCCTCCCTCGTTCACATTGAATCTCTGTGCCGTGAACGAATCCATCAAGATGGAAGTGTCAGCATCGGCCGCCGTGTCTGCAACAGCGCTGGCATCGCGGTGGTTGTGGTCCCGACACAATCGGGGCAGCGCTTTGTGGCTACGATCCCATTGCTACTCGCCGCCAACAAACGGTATGTTTTTACCCGGCTGCCCTTTAATAGGCATTTCATCGACGCCATTGTCTTGCAACGTGCTACTGCACCGGGTCGGTGTGTGAATGTGGATGTGCGCGCGAATCGACTGCGACCCACGATACGAGCGGGTGGGTGAAAGGGTGGGTTCGAGGGGTTGGGAGGGGGATGAAAAGGGAACAAACGGACATCCGACCCGTCCAGTCGACCCGTCCAGAGATGCGACCGTGCGTTGTCGGAATGTCAAACAGTAAACGTCGAAATGTGAATTTCCATTGAATGAATACAATAGAAGCGCTTGGCTCTGTAGAAATCACTTGGACGGAAATGCTCCTCTGCTATTGCTTCTTCTTTTTATCCAGCAGCCTCCGCTGTAGCGTCAATGGACTCTGAGAGATAAGGCCTGAGGGTGAGCGACTTCGAGGTTCGATTTATGGACCTGGGGTTTTACTTCAAAGGACACTTTTTTGGTTCAGAAAGAGTTCATACTCAATGGATTACCCCATCAATACAAAATTGTTATATTGCATACCGCGTAATTGATAAATGTCAAAAAATTCCAAATGCTTAAAGATTATTTCATTTCTTATTTATTTGTCACGCGAAAACGTACTATCGCAGTTGGCGTCCAAATAAGAGCCAACAAAATGGCATGTTCATTCTTTATTTTCAAAGGCTTGTATTAGTGCCACTGACAAATTTAACCAACAATACATAATTGATTCTCAAAAATCGTGAATTAAATGTTTACGATAAAAAATTTGTATGCATAAATCATGACTGTGGTGTAGTTCAAGCTGTCCATAATCAATTCCGACTCCATCATTGCATAAACCGAAAGTAAATCTTTTTGAAAATTTATTTGTGGAAATCATTCATTTTTTAAGAAGAGAACAGAATAATAAATATACATTCACAAACGAAATTGAGTTTCGGTGAATTGCATTATTCGGTAACATTACGTAGAAATGTACCGACAAGTTACTTAACAGCATGTTTATCTGTCAGTAGAACAGAATAGCCCAGTTTCGCTGGGGGAAAGATGTCCACTATGGTGAAAGATCACATAAAAACAAACCTAAGATATAGAGAGGGGGAGAGAAATGATGATTGGAGAAGAAACAAACGGGAGATAGTGCGAAGGGAAATCAGGAGAACAAATGTTATAAGATAAAAAGCAAGAGTAAGAAAATGAACATTTTCCCGTAAGAAGTAGCAAACAAACGAAATCCAAGGAAGTGAACGAAATCACGTATTCACAATCGCCCCTTTAAAAAAAATTCTTGATTATATAAAACTTACAGTTGCATGACTGAATGGGACATGGAAGTTACAATGTTAAAAAAAAAGGGAAAAGAAATTCTGTTCTTTTCTACGAAAATAATTTCCATTGGTTTCTTTCATATCATATTTGTTGTGTATATGTTATGTAACTTTCATATCCAGTGTTTAATTTCATTTGTTATTAACTTTATTATTTAAAAAACAGTCTGAAAAAGTTCTTGATAAGATGTGAGCAAGGTAAGGTGTCGCACCCTTTTTTAACTTTCTGAAAATACCTAGACAATTCGTCTAACACTGAAGACAACCAGTTATGGATTTATTTATGTAGCTTCATGTTTAAGTCTTTGAAACGTCCACACCCATTAGCATTTTATTAATTTTTACGGATGAGCGTTTGGTGATCTCACCAACTTGGAAAGTCTGACAAGGGAACTTTCAACAAGCAAGGGTCGAATTTTTGACAGGACTCTTACAGTCAATATGTTTCAGTATTTAAAAAATCAGGACGACTTTCGACCTGCGCTTGTTGAAAGTTCCCTTGTGGGTTTCAAATCCCGGATGATCTGAGAGGAAGTCATCAAAAGCGTTGTCTTCTTTCTCATCATCATCATCTCGGGGAGAAACGTCCTGCTAAAACTTAGCGTCATCTTTTCATCCTCCGTTAGCGACCACGAATGAGCGGAATCGCATGAGAGATGTACACTGTACGTCTTTACTATTAAAAGCGAACTATTTGTGACGTCTCATGTGGCAATACGGGAATCGAAGAAATTATTTGAAATTACAAAGAGGTAGGAAAACCATTGAAATTGATGTGAACCTTCACTCGCGTGACTGTTGACTAGGAAGTTTGCTCATATGCATCCGCCAGACTCCGATTCTGTTCGGGAGGCGGACAATTCACCGAATATATAAACGTGACCGAAAGAAAAAATATATAAATGCTGCGAAGAACATTATTTCCAAGTACGTAATTTAAATGTGAAATGAAAACTTAAAAAAATCAGGGATGTTAACTACGTTATTTATCTTTATTTTTGTGTTCGTAATTACGTCTATGTTAGAATAAAATACTTAGTATTTTTGTAGGTTTTCTTCTTGGTATTTAATTTTTGAAATGAATAAAAGTGAAAATTTTAATATCACGATAGTAAATAAATATGGAAACTAACATATGAATATAGAATATTATATAAAAACTCTGGGACACGCCGGGAAAATTGAAATAAAAAATATCGAGATGTGTTAACAGATGTTTTAATACCAGAATGTCCAGTGATTGTTTTAAGCTTCTTTTCAAATCGAAAACAACACCGGGAAGTTTATACATTGTAGTGACTTTTTACGAATTATGAAATACGATTTCCGTCGTAGTCTTTTTAGTTACCAATTATACAGAGTGCGTAAGGGAAGTATTTTAACCAGTCGAAAAAAAAAACATTTGACATCTCTTCGGTTCTATGCGAATTGGCTCTAGGGGAGTCTATTTGCAAACTTTGCGATGATGTCCAAAGGCGTGTATGTATGTATATATATACATATAATGTGTTATGCGTGTCTATGTGTGTGCGCATGTGTGTATGGATGGATGTTAAGAATTTTTGTACCCCCGATAACTCACAAACAAATTGATGCATCGAAAGCTAACCTTAGATTTGACTTTGAATGCATTGGGGGAATAGAAGAAGCCTATTTCTGGACAGAAGCTCATTTCCTCCGACTTCACTTTACACACCGCGCTCCACTTCCAGTTTCTTAATATTCAAAATTTTTTTAAATTTGCGTAGAACTATTTTTAATGGTTAGTGAATTCTGCTAAGTACACATTGCTAGACCGCATTCTTGAATGTCACACAGTTTTCGAGATACAGCGAGAAGAAGGAGCTTTTTAAAAATCTGTCAAAGAGTTTTATTTTATTGCTAAGAGTTTTATGTGGAAGATAATTCATTCAATCTATTCTTGATTGTTTTCTTTGATGTTTAGGAGTTTACCATGTGAATGAGTAATAAATATTTTGAAACAGATTGATAGTTGAAATATGTCATCTTGTTTAATAATTATAATATTTCTTTCACGTCCTCCTATACGTAGTATATATAAAGTATTGTAATCGTAAAAAAGTTCGAAAACGGGATTTTTGCGGAAATATTCGTTTTGGAGACCCCTGATTACGAAAAAGTGGTTTTTGGTTCTGTGCGCAGCTCTCCTGGCCGAATGGAAAAATATTTTCTTTTCATTTTTTGTATTTAGGGTAGAATTTCCTTCTAACATATGCACGTGCTTTCAATTTGCTTTTTAAGGGCACTTCACACGAAGGTCAAAGTACTCTTTCGAATATTTCTCAAAAACGTCTCCAACGATTTTGCTTAAATTTTCTGTACGTATAGTACAATTAGTATGGATTACATCAGCATTAGCGGTATTTCGCTTGAAAGTTTGGTATAGACGCAGTAAAATAATTTATATCTGCTACATTTTCGCATTTCTTTACTATTTCAAGAACCTTCAATATTATTTAACATGGATGAAGCACAAGTACAGTAAATCAATATTCTATAACGTTAAAAGTGCGTAGTTTGTTTTAAGTTTGCCAATGGTGTGAATCCAAAGAGTATATGTTTGTAGATGTATAATTTTAAATGTTACTTTGATAAGGAGAACAGAGTAATGTCTGCATCTTATGTTTCTCTTGGAATCGTGTTGCTTCCACCCACGCGACCTTTACGCACTTGACGTAACCTCACATCCGGTGACGCTGCATCATTTTGCTGCGTAAGCTGCTTACATATCAGATGATGTGTCCACTGCTCCTTTCGTTGAATTTTAGTGTTAACTTGTTCATGCTTTATGTCATATTTAATGTTTGTGTATATTATTTGATGCGTGAGGATGTTATTTTGTATTATTTTTTATCGTTTTAATAATTCACTTGGTTACGTGTTTTTGTTTTGTTTTGAAGGTAATGTTTGATAAATCTTTTTGTTTATTTTTCATGATATTTTTAATTCAATGCTTTACAGCAGTTTCAATCGTTAAAAATAATATTTTTGTTAAAAATATATTTCAACACAGAATTCTTTGACGAGATAGATAACGGGCGTAATAAATAACAGGAAGTAAATAAAACAAACAGTATCTTCTATTTAACCGAAATAATTAAGATATACGATTAGTGTTTATTAATATAATTTTTAAAATTCTAATTGCAAAAAAAAACTCTTTAGTTCCTAATTAAATTATATAAGAATATTTATGGTCTGCTGGCTTTGTTTTCGCGTTAATACTATCCTAATTATCTTTATATTTATTAATAAATATATATCTTTTGAAATAGAATATAAATCTCGCTGATCCCCAACAAACAACAAAAACACAATTTGTATATTTGAGATTCTTTTATATAAATGCTAATAAAATATTTCTTTAATAAACTTTTAAAATTGGGTAGAATGAAAACGATCAAAATATAGAGTATCATGTAAAAATCATCCCTCTCCTAATAGAATGCTTTAATGCCGCTCTCTAGTCCAGAAACGTATATAAGAAAGAATGTGCAATTGTTTTGCACCACTAGTTTTTTTGTGTTTTTTTACCTTTTTCTTAAGTTTTTAATGTTTAGTACCACGAGTTTTTTTCTAAAATGAATTGTAATTGGAAAGTCGAGATTTCTTTTTTGCTTCGATACCAGTTTCTAGTAGCTCTGTCGTTGTCTTGTCGTTGCAAAGAATCTCTAACTGTTTCTTCCAGTGCGTGTAAACATTTCCTTATCTCTCTCCCCCACAGACATTCAGACTCTTCTCCCCGTCTTCCACACGAAGCACAACTCTTCCATCAATATTATTGTTTTGCACACTTCGCCGCTGCACAAGAAGAGGCGCCCGTCGTGAGGTTTTTCCAGAGATGAAACACTTCCTTCACTTTAACTTCGCGGAAACTTACTAACATCGATATCAACCCCTTCTGGTGGAGCGAAAGACTCTTCCCAGGTAGCGCAGGGGGAGAAGAAACTGGGCATTAGGCGAAGGTATGCAAATGCCTTATTTAGAGCCCGAGGAAAGGAAAGGAAAGGGAAGGGAAGGGGTGGTGTGGAAAGTTCTCGAGTAATAAGCGCACCGGCTGCTTCCGGATGGATCTGGAACGAAACCAGTGGGAAGAAGGAAGAAGATTCTGTCTCTAATTTCCTCAAATCACGTCCCCATACGCTATAACTATCTCAATACCCTCCAACTTTGCTTGCGTCAAATTTATGATTCCTTGTGCATATTCTTCCTTGATGTATCCTTTGGTATCTACTTCTTTGGTAAAACGTTCTTCACTAATCTGGTTTCTCTTAACTGTTCTGTTCTGATAACCTATTACTACTTTTTAAATTTTCTTTTTCTACTAATATTGTTAAGAAAGTACATGTTTTTGAAAAAGAATTAAAAAGTGCTATAGCCTACCGAATCACTGGATACCAACCAATAAATCGTAGGTGTCTTTTTAAAAATAATTTTGAACTCAAGCCCCGACCAATAATTGAAATAATGGAATTCCTATACAAATAGACCATACACTGAGAAGAAAGGAACAGACTAACAAGGACATTTTGAAACCTTAGTTATTTGCTAACCTTTGCCCTGAATGAATTATTCTCATTCCTAAATAGTTTCAGGAACAAAGTAGTGAGACACGGGAAGAGGGTGGAAGCTAATAAGAGCTTTAGTCAGTAAGTGCGTTGTCCTTTAATCACGGGCAACATGCGACGAGTACAGAACATCCATCCATGGAGGACGTCGAAAAAGTTCCCTAAAACTAGTTCCTCACATCCTTCTCCTCTTTCCCGTAAGAAAATCATTAAAAAAGGCATCAAGTGACTGTGATAAGATCAATTGACAAACTGAAGTGCCAATTGAAAGGTGTAATGATTTGTATATGTAGACGTACCTTCCTACGTATACGGCGAAACACGTACCTTACTACGTATATGATGACACATAAGAGATGCATGTTGTTACGCCGAGGCATTATACGCCATGTTGTTTATGCCGTTGTCAAGACGAAGGACTCAGAGATTCGAGATCCAAGGTCAGAATAATACACACTGTCCGCAAGAGAGTCTCTACATACGACGCAAATTGTAAACATTAGAAGACTCCATGAGACGCACGCGTCGCATGTATTATCAAGTGTATGTCGCCTATTTATTAACAAACTTCGAGAAACTTGGGTCTGTTTATTAAGAATCTTCGAGAAAGCTTCAATAGACGAACCTCGACGCTGTGTTACGTCGTTAACGTCGTCACCTGTCAAAGTTTAGTTTATAGCAACAGCAACGACTGATAAATCAGTACAACGGATTCTCTTGATGAGTGAACATCGTCTCCAATCATAACCTCTATCAAGAAATCCAGCCTTGCGCAATATAGCTCGATCCGCGGCAGAATCCTATCTTCAGAGGCCACGAGACGCCCTCTCACGATATCTGCAAAAGCTTTTGGACGGAAGCGCCACCTCACGGCGGACTGCAGAACCTCGTACTCCAACGCTATCATCTAGCCACGGCAGGACTTCGCACCAGAAGCGCCATCTCGCGACGGACAGGAGAAGTTCCATAACCACAACGACCAAATTATTCAAAGTCGTGAGTCGCACGAAAGGAACTGTTCATATAACTTTCATACCTGTTGTTCTCACCCTGGTGTGTTGGTATTAATTATTTGTTTACATTCAAACTGCATAATAAACCTTGTCCTGCATAACCTTGAATATTTATTTTGGAAGGAGGAGTCTTATTGCGAAACAAGTCTCCATATCGAGACTTGTGAAGTACTAAAAATCTCTTCCCCGACAATATATCGATCGAAAATTAAATCTACTTGGGTCTTTAATATATATTAAAAAATTCTTTAACCCCGCATTTTTGGGACCTGAGATGTTTTTCCTGGCTTTGGAGTTATCAAATATGCCTTACCGTACATATGATTTCAACCGCATATACTATGCTTAATCCTCTATCGGTGTGGGACAGTCTCTGACGCCGGTTGAAACAATAATGCTTTTTTTTTTTACTTTACGAACTGCGGAAGTTTATACACAGTACTTCGTTGTACCTTCTTGAACCATATTTCTTAATAGTTACATGAAGTGAAAAGTTGTGTTAAAGACAATAAATGAGTACTTGAGACCGTATCCAAAGGCAACCTGAAAAATTTAGTATACTGGTAGTAATACACCGAAGTGTGCAGACGGCACACATATTTTTTGCGTCATCAACACTTAAAGTTGTTTGATCAAAATATCACGCTACAATTGACCGCGAATTTTCTTCAATTACATGGAAAAAGTACGTTGAGTTGGATAGTTTGTGAGCAGAATCATACAGTGTATATCTTACTTCTGTTTCGGATTTAAATGTCGAATTAATTTTACATGTAATTCTGTAGTTAACTTTTTTATATTGGTTCTATCGTACATGATAAAAAATAAACAGGAATATTTACCCGGTGTGAGAGACCTGCTACACTCAATATGTACAATAAAATTTTGCCACAACGTTGCTCCGTTAATGAAGAGAATACAATAAAGAATTATTAATAAATAAATGACGTAATTTCTTCGTAAACTCCGGAGAGTTTCTCAATGAATGTTTTTGGTGCAAGGTAATAAAAAACGATTTTAAAAATGGGCGATAAGGATTACTCAGGTGGTATTAAGAGCTAAAAACCTATGTGGAGAAGCATAAAAAGAAAAAAATAATCAGCATGGAGGTACATCAAAATATACAATTTTTGCTCGCACAGTGATGCAACAACACTCCGTATAGCTCCCTGACGATATATTGGTGATAGAGAAACTGTGACGTCCTTATTCTTCCCTAGCGATATAAAATAATAACACAATAAATGTATTGTCAAAATAATTAGACTATTTTGGTATTCGAACGAGATGATGGACATCTTTATTCCCACTCTTCGAATTTCTAGCAACCGAAGAAAATTCCTTTTGAAGTTGAAGGACACAGACGTCTGACCGGAGTGTCCCCTCCTCTAAGACCCCAAATGTTCCGGTCTTCTACCATCTTCACCACCACACCTCGTCTCTTATATAATTAGCGACGCTTTCCTCCAGCCTCCAGGCTCCAGCAACCACTTCCATCCACCTACAGACCGACAGTGAGTCCCGAAGCCCTCCGGATGTCACCCTCCAGACAATATCACTTATTCATACGAAAAAACACGGCCTTCTCTCAATGATGCAAGCGACGCACAGGTTGTCTTCCGGAGGTCACCTCCCCAGTGACGTCACCACCCTCCTTCTTCCTCTGCACTGACTTCCGTCGCCGCCTCCACGTCCTCCTTCCCGTTAGACGTCCCCTTCCTCAAGCGCAGCGGTCGCAAAAAAATATCATGTTATATTCGCGCGTCGCTCATTGAGCTACCGACACGACTCGGAGAACTAAATAAAGGTCTCATTTTCATTACAAAAAAAAAAATTAACATGTTAACTCATGAGGTAGTGGATTTGAGCATATTTCGTCGATAATATTGCTCAAATACATATCACACACCAAAGGTATTTGGGACCAAATTTCTTTAAAATATTTTTAATTCTCACAAATAGTGTTTTAAAGAGCAAAAGAAGAGGAAAAAACGAAATTACTCGTCGAATTTAATTCGTTATTTCAAAGAAACAAACTGAAGGAATAAAATAAAATAAAATAAAAGTACCAAAGTGTTACCAAAGTAATATTCGATGCTAGTACGAAGGTTGTGTCTTACAACACTTCATCTCGTAACACTTCATTTCTTTCTCGCTGAATAACAACAAAATTCTGTAACGATTTCCCATTTTCAACCAAACAAAGTTCCCTATCCAATTTAATAATAATAATAACAACAATCTACGAAGAATGAACAATATAAAAAATATGGAGAGTCCCCACTCAACTTTCCAACAACAATTGTTCTTACAACAAAACAGCTGTAAAAAGTCTCATTTAAATTAAAACATGATATAATTTAGGGAAAAGAAATCAAAACATATTAAAATTATCAATCACGACGGCATATTAAACAGTTCAATTTGTTTAAAAATATACATTCCCAAACTTTGCAAAATATATGTTGCCTCCGCACCTGCATATTGAATAAAGAGTGTTATCCTTGAACTCCTTGCATCTGGCTGATCTGAACATGGCGCCTCCAAGATTATGCATCAATTTCTTCGTCACTTATCGGGAGAACAAAATTCTTCACAAACTCACTTACGAAATCGGGCAACATTGCCAAAATTTGAAAAATTGACTCTTCCGAAGGCAACTTGTAAAAAGATCCGAAAAGATCTCGATATTTGTTTCTGCGACCGATTAAAATACTCTCCAAATACATTCTGTGTAATTGGTGAAGTAAAATGTACTTTTACGAATTAACGCAAAAGTGTCAAGGACTTTTCATTAAAAGGGAGTGCAGGATATACACACATTGCTAAACCACCCCAGTGAGACAACCTCGATCCATTTGCTGAAGATGTGGATCTGGATTGTACGTACGGTTAGACTTACTAATGTTTCCCATAGAATGTTTCCCTAGTGATGCGTGAGATATCACGATAAAGTTTACACAGATCCGTCGCAAGAAAGTGTACAGAAATAGTGTACATATTTCTCGAGATTAGTGAACTTCTTCCATACGAATATAAAAAAGAGGTAAACACGCCAATGCTCAAAACGTTTTGTCTAACCTTTCGACTTGGTTCCATGCAAATCGTCTCATTGTAAACACTGACAAAACAGTGTCTATGTCATTTCACAATAGTATCACAAAATCTTTACCCCAGGTTTCTCTTTCTTTAAACGGAACACAATTAAAAACTGTTACAAATACAAAATTCTTAGGTCTCCATATTCAAGACAACCTCAAATGGAATTGTCACATTGACAATCTTAATTCCCAATTAAGCAAATTGTGTTACGCATTCCGAATCTTAGTTAACGCAGTTAGTCCACGTATTTCCCGTTGCGTATATTTTGCAAACGTTTACTCCCATTTACGTTACGGCATTACCTTCTGGGGTAATTCCGGTCAGAGTATTCAAACTTTCAGAATTCAGAAGAGGATAGTTCGGATAATTTGTAAATCTCACCCCCGAAACTCTTGTAAACCTTTATTCAAGGAATTAAATATCTTAACACTTCCCTGCATTTATATTTATGAAACGGTCGTGTTTGTTAAGACCGAATTACTGAAGCACCACCCTTGCTTTATACGAAACAGTCTCGTTCACGAACACTATACACGCAATAGTAGTAATATTCATCGCCCTAGAGTGTCAACCACTCTTTGCCAAAAGGGACCATACCATTCGGGAATCGTTCTATATAATTCCCTGCCCAAGAATATAAAAGATATTATGAAATTGAATATCTTCAAATCCGCGGTTAAAAACTACCTCCTGCACCAGTGCTTCTACACTGTAAAAGAATTTATTGATTTTAACAAAAGTTAAATTCGTCTTGTGCTTTATCACGCCATTGCTGTAGTACTTTTTAAACAACTTATAACAATTTCAAAAACTATTTTCTTGCATGATTGTGTTGTCTTATGGCTCATATTAATTTAGTTTTATGTGTACTCAACATTGGCACGTTTGTGTACATAAATTCTGTAGCCCCATCCTGGCCCGGGTTTTTCTCCGGTTTTCCTTCGGGTAGAGGCGGATTTATCATACAGGTTCTCTAGGCTTTGTCTAGGGGCGGGTCTATTGTAACAATAAATCGTGAATTTAGTGTTATTTCAATTTTTAAGCACTATACTCAGAATAATCTATAGTTCGATAATAACTTACATGTAATTTTTTGCTTAAAATTACAAACATATTGACATTCTATTAGTATTATAACTCGCAGCTAACTTTTTATCTTATCTAGGAATTTTTGCTGAATTTTTTGAATCCGCCTCTGCCTTAGGGCCCTTGATCGGAATTGATGGGATGGTCCCTTGCTTGCTTCCGGAGAGTAAATTAGTTTTTTTTCCTCCACGTGGTCATACGCAGTTTGTACTGTTTTTTGACAATAAATTTATTTATTTAATAGAATATATGATTAGAAGTCCTCTCCGTGGCTAAGGTGTCAGCGTGCTCGCTCGTCACCCTGTCATCCCGGGTTCAATTCCCAGGCGGCGCAAAATAAAATTTGTAGCTTTTCATTTCCATGTCTCAGTTTAAATAGCTCTGATGAAAAGGTCACTCACCACCGCAGTCGTAATACTCGGATACAGCTTCAATCTGGATCCCATCTAGACGCTGTTCCTCCGATCTCGGTAAAAATCACGATGTGTCTTAGTGAGGAAATTTCGAACAGCGGTGGTGAGTGACCCTTTTTTCAATTCTTCCGAATATTTGAACACTTTAATACTATTAAAGCAACTACATGATTTCGTAATAAATGGTTTCAATTTTTAATTTGCACTAAACATAAACAAAGGGTCAAAATTTTACAGAAATAATTTAAAACCCACGATCAACATTGAGAAATGTTCGCCGAGCTGAGAGCACTCTGGAGAGACGTTTTTTAAACTTTGGTTCGTTTAAACTTCCGTCCTCTTTGCTATTCTCATCTAGACAAAAGGCCGGTCATTCTGCTCTGACTGAGTTTCTATTAATGACTTTCTTTACAAATAACATTTTGTTACGAATAGGATTGCATAAATAGTTACTATCATTATGAACTTAACATACGAAGTAATTATTACAAAGAAAGTTAAGACTTTTGAATTATTCAACTAGCAGCACTCGGTCAAACTAATTTAATCAAAGTTGGGAGTGTGATTCAGTCGCAGTGTTAATGACAGAAGAACCACAACACGAATCCCAGAGAGTTGGTAGGAAATTTCATTCACATCCCAATGATCGTCCCACGCGAAATCTGCCAGCAGCAAAGTTATCACTGAGTCAGGCTGTGACCTAAGCGTAATATTGACGCTATAAGCCTCCTCTTTTTGTCACGGAGGCCAAATAATGGTTGGGTTCAACTCTCCACGAAGGTTAACTCTGTAAGGATATAAGTGTACATAGACAGATCGGCTTCCTTCATCAAAACCCGCAGATAATGAACAGTTTTCTCCCATCATTTTCAAATGGGAAATAGTTCTTTTAAAATAAGTATTCCAACTCACCTTATCCCGCGGGTCATTTTTTACGCACTTTCGATCGATCGGTGGAAGTTTTTTTTTTTGTGGGGGCTTTAGGGCTCGTCAACATCGAGGTCATTAGAGCCCACGCAGGTATCGGAGGAAGACACGAGGAGACGGAGTTCGGTGGAAAGTTACTCGACAGATAAAAGTAATTCATTTATTTGTAACGCTATATTTTGATTGTCATCGACAATTTTTTTCTATTCCAACGTAACAAAAATTAAGTGTTTTTTAAATTTAGTATTGTAATAAAATACTTTCATGTTGCAAGGTATGACGGTGTTATTCCCAACACTATTTTCTATTTCCTCTCATCGAAGGTGTCTGGTCAAATATAAATTTCGATAGCGTTTATTTATAAAGAAAATTGCGCGTCCCAAGGCTTCATGAAACGTTAGGTGTCAGCCACACGTGGCACGTGGGCTGCCGATTGGACAGCGCTGATTTGAAGTATTTTGACAGGAGGTATAAAGCAAACGAGAAAAATACTTCCGAAGCCAAACAATCTTCAAACTATGTTGAATAGGCGCTTTTAAAACTTACTGAATTGTATCTGATTAATTTTCGATCCGCATGAGTGACAGCGCGTGTCAGAAGAATGTAATACCCCATCACGGAGCGTCACAAGTTACTAATTAATCTCATCATCGACGTTTCAATTTCAATATAAATGAGAAACCAATACTTCCACTACACAATACTGGGATAAATAGCCAGCCTCTTTTAATCAACCGCTCCGCAGATCACACCACCCGCGCTCCGGTCCCTGCGCTGCGAATGCGACGGGTGTGTGGAGCGCGAGCAAACCAACGACGCACCAGGACCAGGCGCCGCGCCACCTCTACAAAGAACGAGGCTCCGCCACATCACACAACTTCCTCTCGCAACCCCCTCCGACGCCACGCGCCGCTAGTCGCGCGCGTCCATTTCGCGGCCGATTAATTCCCCGGGCGGCCACGGGCAGCGCTGCTCTCCATCACCGGCTAATTTAACTGTGCGGTCGGCGCGGGCGGCAACGCCGGGCAGGCAGCTCTCGGCCACCCCTTCCCCACCCCCTACCCCCACGCAGCCACCCTCGCTTCCTGCGCTGTCACGTACAGGCGTGTACGCGCCAGTCACCCCACTGGCGCTGCACACCCTCGGCGTCGCGGTGATAGGGTTGCTACAACGACGGACACTACGATATAAGTACTCTTTGACACCGCTGTTCGAAATGGCGGGTCTCCAAAGATTGGTGCCACTTTAGTTGAAACCGATCCCAAGTCTAAATGGACCTTACAATGAGTCACAGGAGCGAAATGTTTTCTTTTACAAACCTTACTCTAATAACTTGATATCATTTAAATATCCGACAAGATAAAGAATCGAAGAAATACGTCAGTTTATATCCGTCTCTCGAGATGACGGTATGTGACAACTGCATACTGTTCATTGGTTTCCTTCAGCGTAATAATACAGAGATAATGGCTACGGACCTTAACCAAGGTTCGTAGGAGAGCGGCAAATATACTTAACACTTGATCAAATCGACGGGTAAAGTTCTCTCGGGTGACAATAAGTTTGCTATAGAATAGGTAAAAGAGAAACTTATGAGAGTATTTGAGACTTGATTGTGTACGGATTTTCGTGACTATTTTTGTAATTGCTTGTTATTCAGTTACGTACCAATAAGTTCCGTGTCTATTACATGTTCTTGGAGTGGTCCATGGAAGGAAGTCGAATGTGAAGGACTTTAACATGTAAACAAGACTTTCATCAAATCGTTTACGAACTGGATGGTAGGAAGTAGATTTCTTTGAGAGTCCACGAAGAAAATAAACTATTAATTGTCATTAATCGTTTATTTTCATCCATCTAGGGCATCGATAAGTAATAATCATAGGTATGCTTTTTTAAAAACGTACTCTCAAATATTGGCAAAATACTATGTTTTCTCCTGAATTCTATAATATTTGTAGAGAAAGGTCCTGTGTTAACTGCAATGTTGAAATGTTTGGCGAATACGAGTCTCACTAGAAAAAAAATTTGTCTCGTTGACTGACACTCTGACCGTAAGGTGTCGCTTCATCGTCCAGTGGCGAAGAAAAAAACTACATTTCCTTAGATAAATCATTCGGATGCCATGGAGAGGAGTGGATACGCTTCCCCATTTGTCCACTTCTCAGGACGGCAACCGGAAACCACAAAGAACAACATTCACATCATTCGAAGTGTAGAGTGTAGTTGAATGAATGGGAGAGAGGCGCAACCGACTCTCGTCCCCTGCAGCAGCAGCTCCACTTCTCTCGATCGAGTTGAGCAATCGATCCGTCGCGTCGAGGTGATATACCGTGGCTTCCAGGGCGCTCGTCGGGGCAACTGCTCTCCTCCGCGACCGGTTCATTTAAAGTGGGCTAACTGCGGTTCTCCGGTGGAGGGTGTTGGTCAAGAAGATGGAGATGCCGAGAACTTTCCGGAATTGGGGAGCGAGTGAACGATCTCGGTTGGAGGAACTATGGAAATGCGACGCAACAGAGGAACCAGGCAGAGAGAGAGAAATTTCGACGGAATAAGTAAAAATATGTTTTTAGACGATATCGCGCCTTCTCGGAATCGTTGACTCCAGTACAAATTTTTAACACTCTGCCCTGTACACGCACTTGATATTTCTGTTGCTGCCGCGTTTCAGTAGTTGTTGAGGCGATACATGAAATAATGAAGCATCGGACGACGTGGGAGCGCAGACGAACTCTACTCGAACAGGGAAAAGTGGATTCTGAGAAACAAGAGAAAACCACCTTCAAAATCGAAAGGGTAGTGATATAATTTTATTTTTGTGTCCCTCTATGCAGAAAATATTTGCACATATATTAATACCTGTTTGAGAAAGTAGTTGGTGTTACATTATTATCAGATAAATTTCCGCTTATGTGGGAGCAAAAGGAGCGATATGAGGATTATCGTTTAAACAAATTACAATAAGAATTTACCTAAATCTCGTTTCTTTAACCCTGGACAATTTGTCATTTACGCAGAGAGAACAGCGAACTTGGAATGAGCGATGTAAGATAGTTTTCATATCACTGGAGCAGTCTGTCTTCAAATCGTAAAATTTGGACGAATAGTTTATATTTCACAAGCGTTTTAGTTCTACAAGCAGCTGCCCTCGGGAGGACCACTTACCCGGCGTGAAGCAAACATTTTACACTTTTACTATTTTCGACAATTCTAAAGTACAAAGAAGAGTTAGAGAGTAAGTTACACTACAATTAACTTCCATTATGTAATACAATTATTTAGCTAGAGGTAAAATGACATTACTGCTAATTCTAAAGTCTGAGAACTTTGGAGACGACGTTTAGAGATGCGATACTCTTAGTGTGTACAGACGATAAACTCGTGCGTGGAATTGGAGCAAAGAATAAGAACACATTTCATTGGGAAAAGGTAGAAGAAAGGGGGGCATTTGGAAAATGCTACAGTGAACTGTGTTGGAGGCTACGTGAGAGGGATACACAGAGACTCGGTGTGCGATGGCGGAGGAGTCGGGTGGAACTCAGCCGCAGCATAAATCTAAGCGGTCCGCCACGGTGCTTGCCCCCCAGAGGGTTTGGGGCAGTGGTTTCGGCCCGCGGGCGCTCGCCCTCTTGACCACTGCACCCTCCTCACCTATTCTCTACCCTCCCCCATACACCCCCCCCCTTCACACCGCTGCCATTGCCTTTCTGTCTTGCCTCGCGATGGATGGAGGCTATTTTGCTTCTGCTCTTAACTCGGTTTTTTTACTTCAAATACAATCGAAACAAAAAGATGTTATACGAAAAACATTGATTGACATTATCATATTTCGTTCATTATAATCGAGTATTTAAAAAACTTATTGACTAACTTGATCGTTTTGAGATGCATAACGCCAAAATAGTTAAGATATTAGTAATCCGACATTTGTCTGGATGAAGTACAGGAAATCTTAAGTTGAAAACCTCTATCAGATAAAAAGAGTGCTAGCATTTCAATTCCATGGTAATGTTTAAATTTCTGTGCCAATGGTAACCTTAGAGCATAGGCTAATCTTATGGTTCATATATGTGGATTTTGAGTCACAGCAATGGCGTGTATGCGTTGGGCATGTGAGGAGACGGTATTCCAACCCCGATTACACCGCGCCTTCTGTCAATGGCTTTATCAAGTCGTGGTGGCAACGAGGGCGAATGATGTAAGGAGATGACGAGCGAATGTAGTGGAGGAATGTAAAGGCAAGGGAAACGGAGAACCCTGAGCTGAACCGTGTCCGTGGACGGGGCGATACTTCGCACGAATCCAATTAGTCGCCGAGCGAAGAAAATTTGCGGGAATTTTAAATGTCTAAAGAAAGAAAGAATTCGTCTCATTTGAAATATAAATATCAAGTGGTCTGATATTCAAAAAGTGATGTTCAAATTATTAACGGTAAAAGTTGAAAAATCTTTTCCATCTGTTCCAAGAAATGTTACAACAGAGTTTTCAAATGTAATAGTTAAAGCAACATGATTGGTGATTCTGAAAAGCCCTTTTTTGAATTCACCGAAGTATGACTTCACGTACAATCAACGAAAGCTATTGACGTACACCATGGTAAAGAAGGTCGAGCAATAAGATGCCAAGGACCAGTGTCCGTAATTACGAACACAAAACCAACAACATTAATAATGCATAACAGTATAAAAAAATTCCCACTTGTAACTTAAAGTAACACTTAAATTTACAGCATTTGCATAAAAATGATTTCATATATCGAAAGAATATTATTTTCGTTATGTTCTAGACATACATTTGAATGAACATGTGTCTTTTTATCGCTAAGCACATTCTTACTGCACCTGGCTACCTCAGTACACAACCTAATCCGGTAGAAGTCCCCTAAAGAGTAGAAATTTTCTGCCTGAAAGTGCGTCCACTGCGGAGGAATGCTGTAACGTAACCGAACCGAACATATGCATGCGAATGGTGTCGGTGCGGCGTGATGACCGGGAAAATAAATAAACTTTATGGTCAAAAAAGCAGTTGCAAACTGCGTATGATCATATGGGCGAAAATAAACTAATTTACTCTCCGGAAANCAAGGGACCATCCCATCAATTCCGATCAAGGGCCCTAAGGCAGAGGCGGATTCAAAAATTTCAGCAAAAGTTCCTAGATAAGATAAAAAGTTAGCTGCGAGTTATAATACATATATAATGTCAATATGTTTGTAATTTAACGCAAATATGTTTGCAAATTTACATGTACAAATTATTATCGAACTATATATTATTCTGAGTATAGTGTTTAAAAATCATAAGAGTTGAAAAAACACTAAATTCACGATTTATTGTTACAATAAACACGCCCCTAGACAAAGCCTAGAAAACCTGTATAAGAAATCCGCCTCTACCCGACGGAAAAACGGAGATAAACCGGGGCCAGGATGGGGCTACAGAATTAATGTACACAACCGTGCCAAAGTTGAGTACACATAAAACTAAAACATATATTTCAAAATGATTTAAAATGTAACTATTGATTTTTGAAATTAACACAATGATGTATTAGTGCATTCTATTTTACTTTATTTTAAGATTATCTTTACTACAAAGCTATTAAAATACTACATTTGGTAATATTATTTGGCATTTGGTAAACGTAGTTTAGATGCATTCCAACTTATTTTTTATTGTACCCTCGTCCTCCCCCCTGAGTAAATATTGCCTATATTTCGTTAAATGTAATCGTATTGCTAATTTTAATGAATAGCCGGCCGACCTACGCGACTGTAGTTGCCAAGCGTTGACTGTAGCCCAGCCTGGTGATTGTGGGACACCATGTAAAGCACAGCAGCTAAACACGCTCTCAATTGATTTCTCTATTTCGATTGTTCTTGGTAGACTTATTCCTACGCGAATTACTTATATTACGAATTCATAAATATGTATTCCCTGGAAAAAGAAATGTTAAGTCACAGAATTACTTACAAACAATCGTATTTACAATTATCTACTTTATTCAAATTCAGGAAGGAGATGCCAAAACCTGTCTGACGTTTAAATACCCCTAAAAAAGATTATTTGCAATTTTTATCCCAGCTTAAGAGGAACCCATAAATTTCAAGCCCCTAAAGCTACAAATGACTCTCACTAATGTTCGAAATCCTTGCAAATATTCCGACTCTCCTCGTAGTAGCAACCTCGCGAATCCTTTCGTATTATTTTATCCTGCATTAGCATCTTCCTCCTCTTTCTTCATATAACTTGTACGTCACCCGTATCTTATTCTTTTTATCCGTAATTATTTCCTCATATTTAACGCAACATTTTTTTCATCCGGACGCAGCTCCATTTCCCAAGTTTAAAAACGCAAAACTAAACCTCTTCAATCCGTGCCCTTCCACACGTGGACTCAAAGTCGGCTTAGCCCCTTCCTGCTCCCTTCTCTCCCTCCCACCCCCTTCCCCGTCCACCCCCACCCCGCTCATCCACCTGGGATCCTCCTCCTGTTCTCCAGAGATCACTTCACATTCTCCATCCATTGTTTACGAGCCCCTAACCCGATTTCGTTGCCATCGTCCAGCATCCGGCCTATTATCCAGCAGTCGAGTTTTTTTTGTTGTTGTTACACTCCCCCATCCCCCAACCCACGAACGCTTTATATCATCCCGCTATCCTTCCTCGGTTGATTGATTCCGCAGCCATTGATCAAATAACGTTACAGTCTTTGTCTTCCTCTGGCATGGAAACGACATTTTATTTTTGAAAACGAAAAAAAGTATAGAGCGTCGCTACATTGTTTGTGCTTCCAATGAATTTTTTTTTTGGAAAACGTTATACTGATGAAGGCAGAGTCGTATTGTATCAAGATTAGAGAAAATTACTAAAATTGGACGGAAATTTCATATTTCTAATATTATTTTCATTGCAAATAGAGACCAAAACATATTTTTTTCTAGTAAAGACATTCTTATACGACAATAAACACAAATATAATCACAAACATCAAAATATATCACGATTGAGCAGTAAATATTTTAATATTTGATAGTAAGTAAATTACTTTGTTGAAACGAAACATCTTTGAAAATTTGAATATTGTTTTATTGACAAAAAAATTGTTTCAATGGATCTTCGAACAGTCTTTTTTTTTTGCTAGAAAACGAAAATCGTTATTGTCAACATAATGATTGATATTTTGATGCAGAATACTTCTCAAGAGTCATCATAATATTGTTGTAATTGACTATTATATATTTGTTTCACTTATTACATTTTTCATCTTTTATACATCACGTGACATTCTACGATTTCAAAAACAAGAATTTCAGACCTCTTTAACATTCTTTTATTTGTCGTCGTCGTCTCTAAATGCTTGATAATTCTCAAGTGTGTTGATCTACTTGTATCCCAATTCCAGTAAATTATTTCCCACTCCTATTCCTTACGCAAACCAAGACCTCTCTGCTCCATACAAGTTATACTTAAAAAATCCTCTCTGCAGTATCATCCACAACGCACACATGTACTAACTCCCAATATTTTGAAAGTCTTTAAATAACTATTATTGCCCCTCCGTTCGGTTTCGTATACCACCACGACTGACCCTAGTTCTAACCATAAGTATACAAAAATTATCAAAAAATAAGTTGTTCTTTATTTTTTAAATTACCGTAAGCAATGTATGACGTTATGGGTGTGATCTACGAATCGAAAAATTCTGTAACCGTAAGAACCAACATTTTTTGCTGAATCCAACCTGAAGAAGTGGAAACACAAATGAGAAGTGAACAGTGTAACATGGCCGCCCTCACGTGTTAACATTAGAGGGAAAGAGGCGACTGGACGTCTGTGAATGCTTATTCTCGGCGCCTGCAAATAACGTCCCCTATTAGAATATATTTGTATTCCGCGTAAACAATTCCTCGCACACGAACAAGAGTCAGGCGCCCTTCGTGGACGTGGAGCCCTTTAATTCCGGTGCGGGGGTGGAGAAAGGAGCACGAGGCGAGGGCGACGTCGCTAACGGGTGTTAGGAAGCGTCCCGCCGGACGTCCGGTCTGTCGGTCGGTGGGTCCCTCGTACTCGTTTGTTTCAGTGGCCACAGGAAGACGCGCATAAATCGAGGCGGCAGACGAGAGAGAGAGAGAGAGAAAGAGAGAGAAGGAGGGAAGGAATGAGGCTTAAGCATCGCGTTGCATGGCGCAGGTGGAGAAGCGAATCGCCAGGTGAGATAGCGGAACACGTGTGAACGAATGGGAAGGGGAGATACTTGAATGAGAGGAAGAGAAGGAAAAAGAAGAAGAATGAGAGAGAGAATAAATGGCAGAAGAGATTAAGGAGAGAGAACAGTACTTTTGTAATAGAACTGAATGATTCAACTAAATCTTCCACCCACAAAACATACATTTTTTAAATTAAAAGGACTGTATATATTAATACATGAATTGTTCCGTGTTTAGTAACATATATAATATTTTCTTTTCTTTAATAGTTTCTTTTCATTACTTTTAATGATGTAAACCTTAAAAAAAAGATCTGAATTATCACTTAACTCATCTGACACATTTCTTCTCGTAAAATTATCTCATGCAAAACAATGTACTCGTCAATTCTAATGTTAATCACGAGATATATGGGCCAGCGCATTGTGTGCAAATAATTGATATATGATTAACGCTATGTCACCTTTTTGTATGGTACGTAAATGTTGACGTTGAATAAAGAACCAGCAAATTTAAACGACAATATTTAGGATAAAGAATTTAACTCTTAATTTCATTTTTAGCATGGATAGTAGCTCTTCAAAAACACGAACTAACGATATCATTAAAGTAAACAGGCCAACGCCCAACTTCATGCCATTCTAGTGGAGTAATTAGTTCACTAAAAATTACATAAGTACAATAATAAGAAAGCTCTGAGTAGCGAATGACAGTACATATTTGTCCATGTCTGGCTTACCTGTTGGAGATACCAACAAATGTCATTGAAAGCCTCGAGGTAGTGAGTATCAATTGTAGCAAGTAATATCATGTTCTATTAAAACGTATCTTAAAAATCTTTACTTTCTAACTATAGTGATATTATTTAAATTTATTTTTATTGAATTCTTTAAACTGTTTGTCGATGGTAGTTTCTAGATAAAATTAAAAGATATTCGAATATCGAGTGCTGCTCTCTACTAGTAAAATACAATGTAGATAAAATATGATACAATTAAAAAAAGCATAATCCTCAAACGTGTCCATAATTTTGACAATGAAAACACACACTTACGATGGCTGCCTCCTTCGTTCTCAAGGACCGTCAATTTCTCGAGGGATAGACGAATGCCAGACGGAACCGTGCCTCCTCTTCAGATTCACCTCAAAGAGAGACGTTGCGCGCTTTTTAATGCAGGCCACGTCTCTGGCCGCGAGTGTGTGCATACGTCATGTGCGCTAATCCTCTCTCTCTCTATCTCTCCGTCTCCTTCCCTTCTTCTCCCTCGCAGACACTCGCTCTTCGAGGAGAAGGCGGATATTTAATTTTCGTGTCCCTGCGTCACGCAATTGGCGTGACTAAGAATATTCTGGGAACATTGAAAAGAATCGTTTGCTTTCAGTTATTCCACTGAAGAGAGGTCTACTCTTTTAAATTCTGTTTCTTGAAAGCCAATATCAATAACAAACAATAGGACTTTTCAGCGACCCAGAAAACTTGTTTTCTATGATTTCCCTAATAGAAACTAAATATTGCACTCTACTACTTTTTGTCGAGGATCTTTTTCAGTGAATCACAATTCAATCCTAAAATATACCGTTCTGTAGGACGTGGTCGGGATGTGTAATGTCATGCTCACGGGCGAATTGAAGAATCCCAGAAACACTTATGAGTGATAAACTATAATAATCATAAACCTTACGGTTTGTACAAATAATAAATTGTGTTTCTTACCTATATATTTTCATTGCATTCGCTAGTAAAAATGTATGCCTACCGAATCGAAAATTCCCTTAAAAAATGATTATTTGCTATAAACAATACACAACTGTTTATACCGTTATTATAGTATTTGGAATACGCGTCTGGATTGAGTGTGTACTCACCACACCAGAGGTAAGAACAAATTCATCCGCTGAAACGCGTCCCTTGTGGTAAGCGCATATGGTGGTGGTGGTGGTTCATTCCATGATGACGACAAAGTTCACTATCGTTTATGTTGACATGTTTTTCGAGACAATTTTAGAGATTTGTAAAATCCTAATTGAGCTGTTTCGAGAACATGTGGACTATTTAACGCAAAAAGATCTATTGCGATGTGCATAGAATGCGACTCAGAGAGGAAGGATGAAGAGGAACCACGGAGAAAAGAAAATAAGTCGGATATTAAAAGTAACGAGAGAAGATTAGTAGAGAGATACAAAAGAGCACAATAGGAGCCTACACGTGACTCACGCGCTAAATGAATTGAAAACATTGATTGTATGATATAAAAGAATGTATTGTATATATCGCGTAATGAAGTAATGGATTGTGTTGTGTAATGTCGTAAGATGTAGATGCGACAAAAATAAATAAATAAATGACAAAAAATCCTGATTGTGGGATGATATGAGTCAATCTGAAGACCCTAACAAAGAAGTTTCTGAGAAATAAACATTACGACTTTCAATGAGCGATTACGATGTCTCTTTTTTTTGTTATTTATTTATTTATTTATCTTGATTATATAATTGACATTAATTGTAGAGTCCGTGAAGTTTCATAGAAGAATGTACGAAGTTAATACCAATTTTAAAACCCTTCAAGTGAGTGAAGTCGATTGGTATGCTGATCCTTATCGAGAACAAACTAAAGAGACTAAAGTTGCACCAACGTCTGCGACATATCTAATGCAAGAGAGCAAGACGTCTCGGTGGAAGGCGTGGAGGGGGAAGGAAGCTAGAGATCGCCTCAAGGAAGAGAGGGTTGAGAGGGAGAGAGGGGGGAAGGAGTTGAACCGCAGATCTTGATCAGTAATCAGATGAGGAGGGAGGCGTCGCAAGTTGGCCGCCCACACCCACTGCTTTGGCCTCAACGCATTAAGGAGACACGGCTCTGCACTCTCCATAATCCCCACTCATTATATAAGACGGAAGAGAGAGAGAGAGAGAGAGAGCTAGACCATCCTTCTCTTATCCTCTGCTGACCTAAGACTGCGCGGCCACAGCCCTCCAGGGGGTTGAGAAGTTACCAAGGAAGAGAATACGTCCTTCGGGCACGAGACAGTTGTATTGCGAGTACTTAGCTGAATAACTTACAGTCCCAGTTTAAAAAAATGCAATATGCTAAGATACAAACATAATCTATTAACCAAATCGCGAGGTACCAAATAAAAGATGTCGTCACGTTATTTTATTAGTGGAAAGTTCTATCTCGACAACATCTTGTCTCACAACTGTCAATTTGCACCTCTGATTATTTTAATTTACATTGATAAATATTTTGTAAATTGATTAGCCTATTTAAACCTGTGGGCTCGGGAGATATATTTTTGAAATATAATTATTGTGCTGTTAAAAATTATTAAACATTTCTAATTGTGCACAGATCAATCTTCAGTTACATAAGACCTCTGAATGACTGCATCGAAGTATTTACGAATAGTCTCCGAATCATCTGTTTTAAATCTCAGCCATAGTATGTTGTTTCCCTGTGGGCGCTTAATGAATCTCCTTAATGAAGGGGAACGAGTCAGATCGAAGGAACAAATACAAGAGAATCCTAAAGATGACATAAATTTGAGTGAACGTTGGGAATGGAGAAAGGAGGTCGAATAGTTCTGACCTATTCCAACAATTGCTTTGCAATTTTCACATGTCAAATAAAATAAGTAATCTTGATAATACAAGTTTATCAAACAGTAAAAAGTTTTCAAAATATTTATCAATTTTCACCATGACATTATAATTGGAAGTATTTACTAAGTTAACAGTCACGTAAGAACATTTTATACTTAGCAAAACTATCCACTCGTATTTTTTCTAACTGATTATAATCAAGAAGGAAGAAAAATAATTCAAGCTCTTATCAAATGGTAACTTAAATAAAATTAAAGTTCTAATTTTTTTTCTTGTAGAAAGAACTTACGGGAAGATAGTACCTCCAAGAGAGAGGTTGTTAAAAAATCATCTCTAGAAATTTGAGCGGAGCATCGCCCCGTTTTATTCTATACCTTAAAATACAACTTCCACATACATTCCAGACTTTAATAATATATCTTTGGGGTCACTGCCAAGCTTTAAATCTCAAAGTTTCAAAAATTTAAAGCTTGGTAACGACCTCTAAAGTATTTTATTAAAGTCTGAAATGTATATGTAAGTTGTATTTTAAGACCTAATACAAAATGAAAGGTAACCCCGTCCAATTTTTCACTAAATACCGTTCGAATGTGGGAGGGTATACGTCCATTGGCGATTAGAATGGTTAAAAAATATTATTTTGACACTTGGACTGGGCACTCTCACATTTCTTATATCGGGTAAACCAGTCATAAGCAGAGCAATGTTTAAGCTTACATTTTCGACGTACCTTCTCCAGTAGTACATTATTGTTACCATTTAGTTGCGTCAAGGAACTTACGTGTAAACAAATAAAAAGTTACATCAGAAACAACTTGTACAGCAAATTTATACTATGGAGATAAAAATCTATATTATTTCCACTTGCATTTTACTCAACAAATTATTTAAAAGCCTTTTGGACTGTTGAGATAAGTTTAAAAAGAACACGAATCTTTAAAAAATTCGTGATTTTATTAATGAATTACATTCCCAGTACGATTTTCTAACAGGGTTCGGCAAAGTAAAAGAGGTAATTTCTCTCAACTTTAAAATCTTCGGTAATGTAGGAATGAGCAACATATCTCACGACATATGCTGTGAAATCAATTTCTTTATTCATGGCAAACACTACAGACGCATGGTATTATCCAAGCAGCCGCGATATGAATCGAGTCACGTTTTTTCATTAATTTAAAAAACATTCCTTCCTCAAATCTCGTTTACATATAATATTTTTTTTACATGAATTATTGTGAATGAGCGGTGTTGGGCTGAATCCATCTTCCTTGATTTCACTTACTGATAAATATGAAATGTATCGTTCAGATTTAAGGCATTTCATTCAGAATATTTGACAGGGATTCTACTAATCCAAAAATTAAAAACAAATTCAGGATAGAAAATTAATAAAGAGTCTAAGGTGTGCGTCCAACACTTTTTAACTTTTAAGAAACTGGACATATTAAAGTGTATATATTTTCATAGCGAAGAAAAATAAAAACTTAATATTGTAATATTATATATTATTTTTGTACAAGATTATATAAAGATTAACCTCACAATTATCAAGTATCATTCATAAAGATTGATTTAAAATTGTTAACTGCTTCTTTGTAAATAAATTTATTATTATTATTATAAATATATTTACGACAAGGTTTTTCACAATTCCAGCGTTCCTGTGTAATTTGATAATAAACACAAATATTTCGTCGCAGATATCTCACGAATGGTGCGGATTTTGTTAGTTGAGATTTTGAAAACAAAAGCAATAATAACCCATCGGCAGAAGAAATTTCAATAAACACCAAAGTGATCGTGTTCTGAATTACGACTAACTGTTTAAACAATTATATGTAGATTAGAGGTTGTATAAAGACGCCTTAAGATTTGAAATATTAAAAAATACACAAATTATAAAGATGAATATCGTTACTGTTGTGACGCTAAGTCAGGAGGTCGTGGGTTCTAGTTCCTCCTGCAACCGATTTTACTATACTGTTGGAATTACAATTACAATTTCTAAGAATTATGACTGAATCAATTGGAGTAAATTTAATCACGATAAGGAGAAAATAATGGAATTCAAAATATCTCATGATATGGTTTAGGAACGTTAGGTGCAAATTTTGTAAATAAAGGAAAGAAGAAGGAGGTGCTAATGTGAGGGTAAAAAAGTAATTCTAGAAATAATTTGACTCCTATTCTAATATATTGAGTCATCGATGAAGAAAAAACCCCGAAGTAAACGTACCCAATTGATTTTATTTTCGAGACATTGCTCTTTAATAGCTGCAGTTAGGTGCTCGCGTTGGCTTACTTACAATTTGTACCTCCACTGCAAGCTCAGGAAGCATTCATTAGAATTAATTAAATATTTGAAATTGATTCGAAACCATATACAAATGGAATAGAAGTCACATGTCATATCTCTTACACTCTAGAAGGTTATTGAAAATTTTCAGAAGAAAGGGCAAAATATATTTCGGTTGTTGGGAACAAAAGGGAGAAAGGCCCCCGAGAGGACTTGTCTCATCTAGAAACACAATTTCACACTGTGGTCTTTTCGAAGAGATTTTACTTACAATAAGACGAAAGGTCCGCATTTGAAAATCCTAATCCTGCTTATGATGTGTTACTAATAATTCATAATGTCAACGATATCTTAAATTATGTAAATTTATAAACGCGTAATTGCATTTTCCGTGCATGAGCATTTCAATGTAAGCAATTGAAGACATTTCTATGTTAATTGAAGGGTTGAAAGCCGTGATAATGGAGTCCGGAGGTCAAGGCCCTCTCGTTGCATGCCAAGTCACGCAGTTGGCGCTATCACCGGCACGCCACGCTGTTATCGCAGCGCCTGCATCCGGCCACGTATGCAACCCGCAGCATCGGTGCGTTGTGCGGGCTTCCAGTGAGAAGTGCAGCGTCAGGGGCAGAACATGGAGCGTTGCATATGCCTCACGAGTTCTACATTTGTGGAAATGATAACGTTATACTTATTGTTCTTCTAATATAATAAAATTTTCTTTTCAACTCACTTTATGATTCAATTTTTAAAATTATTTTATTTACAAAGAAAACTAGAGTCCTTGTGAACACTTAGAATGTAATACGTTTATACAAAAGCAAATAAAAACAGATCCTGAAATAAAATAAAACCGTTCAAGTTACACATAAAATATTTAAATGTTGGCTAAAAATATAAATTCAGCCAAACGAATTAAATTACTTTAGTTCGCTAATACATTAATTTAACTCGACGAAATAATTTATTATCGAAAATCAGTTAAAAACTAAGCGTATAACCACATGGAAGACAATACTCCACTGTTATAAACATGTAGTTTGACAAGTTTTATAATTGTAATTAGATAAAGAAATATCAAATTATTTATATTAATTCACAACAATCTTCAATCAATTTAAATTACTCGTAAGCACAAGGTTTATAGATTTTGTCACATTTTGAGCACAGTACAAAAAGTGTAAAGAAACCGTATCATTTCGTCAACTCGACATGCTTTTGTCGCGTGTGTAACCTACGTCAGAGTCAGGCTTCACGGTCGGTCTCGTGACACAGTGTATATTTTGTAGTATACATTCGATTGGCATTAAATACAAATAGTGACGGGAAGTTGTTGCACGGAGTAATAACGTATCCAGTGCATTACCTTTATCTTGCTTCGTAATTGGCTCCTAGAATCTTTGTACCTCTTTTGTAGATATTCAAATGCATAACAATAAAAACTATAACATAGAATGTGTCCCACACGAATATTTTATTGCGTTGATAGAAAACCCATTAAAATAAGGATGTGTCATACATTTAATTAGAAACTAAACATTTTATCCTGCTTCCTCGCGTATTCCTTTAGGACATTCGTCTTGGGAATATGATAAAATGGAAATACTAGCGCTTTCTATTTCATGCCCTCCTTTCCAGAGAAAATAAAGAAACTAGCGTGAGGAGTAGACGGATAGCTCCGTTTATTTACTCTCTTATTCGAGAGAGACGCCGATAACAAATCTAGATGTAAGATAAGTGCAAAGACCCTGCGTTTGGTCATTTTAATTGAGAACAGTGTGTCACGCCAAGAAAGTATACGTTGGAAGCGATCGCACGAAGACACATCATCTCTCGCCCTTCTCGCTCCTGCGTGACGGTGTTGGCCGTGCGCCGCCGGAGGACCGTCTCATTACCAGAGTCGTTAGCTGGCCGAGCGCCGTCGGTCTGGGCCCGCAGCAGCAGCAGCAGCAGCAGCAGCCGGAGGCGGGGTCCGTTGGGGTGCAAATCGCCTGTCACGGCGCGCCACTCAATTACCCCGCTATCGCGCCGCGACCGTAATGGATGGCACTTATTTCCCCGCTATTGATCCTTCTTACCGCCGCCGCGTGCGCGAGCCAACAGGAGCGAACCAGCCGATGCACGGTGCCGGCGGTTTGGGTCTCTCGCTCGCTCTTTCCCTGCCGGCGGCGGAGGCGGCGGAGGCGGCGGCCGAGATAAGGGCTCGCATTGTGGCTAATGTTCGCCTCGGGGCCGCTGCAGGGCTGCAGCTTCTATCGAGGGTGGAAGAGGAAGGGTCGTGACGGTTCCTTCTTCGGATGCTCCTCTTCCACACGCGCCAACACAGATTAGGAGACGGCTGAAGGCGGAGACGAAAACAGGAGATAGACACGTTGTTCGAAGGAAGGAATCGCTTTGCGTTTGACGTGGGAGACGTATTTAACACGTTCCACACGTAAATCGATCTAGAATATTAGTATAAGGGAAGTGGATAACATATATATTAATATCACGTACAATTTACTTTGTTTCAGTATATAGTGTGAGAGTCAATAACGTAAAATCTGATAATAATAATAATAAATTTATTGTCAAACAAAACAGTACACACTGCGTATGACCACGTGGAGGACAATAAACTAATTTACTCTCCGGAAGCAAGCGAGGTACCATCCCATCAATTCCGATCAAGGGCAATTCCTAAGGCAGAGGCGGATTGAAAAAAATTCAGCATAAGTTCCTAGATAAGATAAAAAGTTAGCTGCGAGTTATAATACTAATAGAATATCAATATGTTTGTAATTTAACGCAAATATGTTTGTAAATTTACATGTACATGTTATTATCGAACTATAGATTATTCTGAGTATAGTGTTTAAAAATCATAAGAGTTGAAAAAAACACTCTAAATTCACGATTTATTGTTACAATAAACACTTTGCCCCTAGACAAAGCCTAGAGAACCTGTATAAGAAATCCGCCTCTACCCGAAGGAAAAACGGAGAAAAACCCGGGCCAGCTACTAGAGACATACAACTTGAGACATGGAAGACCTACTTAATATGTTCGATACGAGAATGTAATATGTAGAATAATAGTATGAGAGAAGTGGATATGGTTATTTATACGATATAAGAATTTTAGTTCGTTTCAGTATATAGTTGAGAGCCAATGATAAAAATTCTGATATAGCGAGAGGCTTCAGTGAAAACTGTACAAAAGAGAAAATTTATTTGTATACAGTTTACAACTTTCACTAGTTTCATATTCGATGTAAATAAAATTGAAATGCTGTAGCAATTTGTGATACTGCGGCAAATAATTATCTATGTAGCCAACCCACTTAGCAGAGGACGAAGCAAGCAGGAGGCTCATTGAGTCACTCATTCTTTCACTCATAGCGAGGAGAAAGAACTATCTAACCAGTTGATTACACAAAATATGGAAACTGACTTGATTTTTCAACTGATCGGTTCTAACATGCACCAGTGTTGTGACGAAGAGGATGTGCAAGCAGAAAGAAGGATTTGGAAGTAGAGGCATAATTGATATGACCCTTTAGTCGCTTTGAGCTCGTTGACGCTACACTTACCAGCTAACAAAATAAATGTTACCAAATTAGCATCATGTTAACTCTCCTCATTTTCTACGATTTTAAAACTAGTTTATTAAGAAATTATATAGTATACAACTATGAATACCATGAAAGTAATATGCTTTTCTGTCAATTTAGCGTTATCAATATGATAAGACATCGAACCATAACTGCCATATTAAACGTTTTGTATGGGAGATACGAAGTATACTTCATTTTTCACAATTGTAAACCACATTCATTAGTGCCGGGAAATGCACCACAATCCCACACGCCAAAAGTGTATTATATTAGGGAAATATTTGTGTGCATTGTTGATGCAGTAATAATTTAACATTATATATANATATATATATATATATATATATATATATATATATATATATATATATATATATATATATATATATAACGCTTATGAGTTCGTGCTTTTATAAATAAAAATGTGTTACTTATAAAATACTTGGTGGAGAAAAATACTTTCTTTCCAGCTGTAATTCATTTTTGTATTATGACGGGTGATGACACATGTCGAACACGGTGAAAAAGTTTAAGGTCTTAGAGAGGTAGATTCCTTCAAGGCAAAATGTTATTGTATGCACGTATATTTGCATATAAAACATATTTGCACGTATTTGCTTTAGTGATAAATGTTTATAAAATGTGATTAGATAATTTCTAGTTGATAAAAGATACGTCTGGAGGGAATCATCCCTCAATACACCTTGAGTGAGACACATTGTATGTGCACATTGATAGGTTTTCGCTCAATACGTATCTTTACTTCCATTTAACACTTCCTCTTTCTTCCCTTCCTTATATCTTACCTTTCTCTTGCATTATTTGTTACCTTCCCACGTCCATTTTATCCTTCCTTCCCTCATTCTTTCATCCCTTCTATCTTTCTTTATCTTTTCTTCCTTTTATTCACTTCCTTCCCTCTTTTTATACTTTTCTTGTTTCCTTTCTACGTTCCTTCTCGCTTTCTTTCTTCTTCCTCTCTTCAAAAGAATTCTCTTACCAGGAATAGTTACGACCAAATCATAATAAGAAAACCAGTTTGTTCTACAACTTCGTCGGGGAACACCCACCTTCTGTTACATCCTCATTCGCCGCCGCAGCCGATGCAAAAGAGCGCGACGTGAGTGAAGCCCCGCTCTTAATAACTCGTCATTGATTCCCGCCCCCGCCGCCTCAGCGCTGTCGTCGCGACCGGAAATGAGACACCCGCCATCGGCCTTCGCTGCCTTCGCTGCCGAAGCGAAAATTACCGCGTGGAAAAATACCCGGTAATGATTTTGTGTCAGACGGATCCCTCCCGTGACCCGACGCTATTGTGTTCGGCGCAACCTTATCAGACAGCTGCGAGGAATATTATTATATTTTTTGAAGAGGAAAAATAGCTTCGCTCCACAGAAGGGGAACGCCATTTCTTTTCTCTCCGCGTGATTTCTTTATTTTCCCGTGAAACCGAGAAACAGACCGGCTGCGCGATCCTCCGTCGAGAGAGAGAGAAAGAGAGAGAGACCAACCAAAAAAAAGCAAAAAAAAGAAAAAGAAAGAAATACGACGCGCATCAAACATTCAGAATGAATGTGAAAGTATGATTCTTTCGAGAGGTTGTTTTTAACTTCATTACCTTTTAAAACGCTGGGGAGTACTTGTGGGATGGGTACGGGTTGTGTTACTCTTTCTTCTTCTGCTCCCAGGGCTTGAAAGTATTTCTCTTTTGTCACGGACTTTTCTTCACATCCATCCACCTCCCAAGTATATCACGAATCATTTCCTCACATCTTGCTCTTGCTCTCTTTCTAGTTATAGTTTGTCTCTTGGACTTACACCGCGAACCAAAAGTCGTTTGGTCCAATTGGTTAGAATTTGCAAAAAAAATGGATACAATTTCCTCAGAACTTTGGATGAAACAATGAATGAAAATGAATCAAATGAATTTCTAATCAAAACGAATTCGTTATACTTTAAATTAAAAATTGGTTTTATGGAAAAAGGTCTTTAGTCAAAGAAAAAGGTCTTTAGTCATCTTACTTCGTAAGATATATTGGTCGCTACTCCTCGATAAGATATGAGTTAGATTGGTGACGTACGATTGTATTTCAATCAATCCCACAAAATTAACTTTATCCAGAAGTAGTAATCAACATTGTATGTGAATAATTGCAGCCCACAATTTCTAGGATCGAATTCATCTATGCGTAGGAATAAATTATATTTTTATTTTCAAAATTGCAATTACAAACTGACTACGATCCCGTGAAAGACAATAAACGTATATTCTCTCCGGACGCAAGCAAAAGGGACCATTCTATAAATTCCGATTAACTGCCCTAACGAAGAGGCGAATTGAACATTTCAGTTCTTTACTTCTTAGATGAATTTGAAAATAGTTAACTACTTGTTATAATATCAACAGAATATTCACAAATTTGTGTTTAATAAAACTCATACAATGAATTTTGTATAAAAGAGGAGTATTCTGTTTATAAATCGTAATTCTTAAAATGACTCTAAATTCAAGATTAATCGTTACAGTACACCGCTGCCCCTATGACAAGGGCCTAGAGAGAGAGAGCGTTTGAAACAGGAAGGAGAATCAGGATGAACCCATTCAGGTTAGACGACAGTATTTTGACGGAGTGAGAAAACTAAGTAAATAACTCTAAAAAGGGTTTATAGATATAGATATTTTTTCCTAAAATCCACAGATATATTGTCATTTTAAATCCGTTCCATAGTTCTGTAGAATCTTGTAAATCGTAACGTGTAAAGGAGAAGACCCATTGAGTGTTGAAAACAACATTCTGCTCGTCTTAGGAACCCCCATCCTCCACCGTTGGGTTCTCTCTCTCTCTCTCTCTCTCTTTCTCTTTCCATCCGCTGTTGGAGCTCCGAAGCCCCTTGTGGACGTTGAAGGCGAGAAAACAACTGAGGCAGCAGCGGAGGTTGTTCTTTGGAAGACGACGTGCGCGCTTTGTTGCTTGATGTAATTACCTGGCAGTAGAAACGGCACAACTGGTGGGGGCGGGGGGGGAGCG
>NNCF01132629.1:53037-70440 GCA_002313205.1 Laupala kohalensis | reverse complement strand
AGAAAGAGTCTAAATAGGGCGAGAAAAAAAAAGAAGTACACTTTAAAAGAGGAACATAATTTTTTATCAGTAACATGTCGATTGAAAAGTCTGAAATTTGGTTGTCACGAGAGTTTTGGCACGATCAATTCATTTAATTAACGATTGACTGGTTACACGCTATCCGAATTTTGTACATAAAATGTCCAGGATACGATTAGCAAAAATATTTTTGAACATTTATAAAACGGTATTTATCCAATAAAAAGACATAGACTCAATGTATTCCTCTCAAAATCAAAAGAAAAACAAATTTTAATCTCCTCTCCCATTTTGACTCCTTTATTTTCAAAATAAAGCTGTATCATTTCGAAAAATCCTTTAATTTATAATTAGCGACTCCTCTTTTCTGAAAATTTTCTAAAAGAAAAGACTGGTTTCGCACTAAAAATAATAGCATATTTCACGAAATTATTATAAATGTCGTAATATGTAGGAAAAGGTCGCGTACGTCAACTAATAATTGTCTTATCATGAGAACGTACATATAGAAAGGAAAGTGCTTGGAGGACCCCATCGCAGAAGACAAGAGGCGCAGAGAAGCCCCCTCTCTTGAGACATGAGGACGTATCGACAGCTGAGTAGCGATTAACGACCCACAAAAGGGAGGAGGAGGACCTTAACGACTTCAACATCGGAAGAGAACGGTCTCATTCCTCTTCTTCCTCTTTTCTTCCCTTTCTTCTCTGTCAAGGGAGAACAAGGCCTCTCAAATACTCCTCTCTCTTTATTCTGAACAAGTCACATACGAGGAAAGCAAGTCCCGCTTTGCAAATCTCCCTTTTAAGTAAAGTCATTCTCATACGCAAAGAATTAGATTTCAGAATCTTTTTCGCAAGAATCCAAAAAAACAACAACAGCTAAATTTCTCGTTTATTCCAATACTTATTTTTTAAATGTCCTTTGGCAAAAGGAGGTTCAGGTCGTGAGATCTACTCTTCCATCCACCCGTTGGACTTGGGTGAGGGAATTGGGAAGGAGAGATGTTGCGTTATGCGTTGATATATTCAATAATACATAAAAATTTATATATAAAAAAAAAACTTTTGTTGACAAACAGAACGAATGAGAGAAGGAATAAAAAAAGAATAGGAATCAACGATTTAATGATCATTCATTGAATGAGAGACGGAACCGGGATACGAAACCGGGTCTTTAGTTTTCATTCCAGCTCTAAAACCTTACCCCGTCTGTTACCTCGCAGTGTGGGTCAGATTATGAGTGCGAATTACAAATAAAAACCGCGTAGTAACGATTTTAAAATAGCTCTGATGCGTGTTTATGTACGATGTGTGTGTGGCAGCGCCGAAGAGAACATACAGAACAACTACGGAAAAGCAACGAGGTTCAAAAGATAACGAAAACGAAATATTCAAAACGATGAGATATTTTAGACGAGATGATATTTGAAAAACATTTCCGATTCATATTCCCGAGCTCTTCTCATTTCTACGGCGGACGTCAAAGACAGCGGAGGAGCTTTTTGGAAAGAAAGTGTTCGCGGGTTTCCTTCTTCTCTTCTTCAATGGATCTTTTTTACCTCGAGGGGAGAGACGCTAAACGATTTAACGGGGAGAAAAACAAACCGCTGGAAACAATCGAATAAGACGTCTTAAGGGTGTGGGGGTTGGGGGGTGGGGGTGGGGGGACTTAAAATAACCATCTGCTTCAGATCACGTTTTCCCAGATCTTCGTTAACTTTAGGGGGCCTCTTCTCCCCGTTTTCCTTCTCTCTTCGGAATCACGACGCGATGGTCTTCTCAGGACACGTGAGATACAGAACGACGAATTATCACATTGGTTATCAGAACTTCATAAATTTATTATTATTATTATTACGATGAAATTTTCACATTTGTAAATACTATAGAAAAATATATCTGCGTTTGAAAAGAGTTTATTAACTCGAGTGAGATATTTCTTTCCTTTTTTAACTTTCTCTCGTAGTACAAGAGATATAGGAGTTATTTTTCGATCGGGAGATTTTGACGGAAATATTTTCGTGGTTCCCTGTTGGCGAAACGAGGCGCTTCCAAGATAACTCTACATTGCGTAAAATAAAATTCTCTACTTTAGTTTTTATGCATCAATTTGTTCATAAGTTATCGGATAAAAAATTCATCACCCACACACACATGCAGACATACGACATTGGACTTCATCGCAAATATTTGAAAATAGACTCTCGTGGAGCAAAATCTTATAGATCTGAAGAGATCTCGATTACAATAATTTTCGATCCATCCTTTTTTATCGGAAATTAAAGTATGTCCGCGCATCTGTTCGTACGTGTGTGTTCAGCAATTCCGACTAAACGAATATGCGAATTTCGTTAATGTGATAAGTTTTTAAGTCCGATGAAATTGGTGACGTGTCGGGAATGGAACCTGAGACTCTCACTTTGATCCCGGGTGTGTTAACCACTACACCACCCAGCGTTCGTCATCCACAACTATACACCCTTTCCACCCAGATCTAACCCCTGAAGACCTGAGACGCATCTCCGTACAGGAGATAAGTGGACCCAAGCGCCGTTGTGTATATTGTGTGCTCTTAAGTAGAGGTTACACACGTACCTAGTGTTAAGATTGGTTATGCGTATTTTTCTTTCGTGTTTATCCTACACTACACTACACTATATTTGTAGCGCTGACCGCTTCTTGCTGACGTACGCGTTCTATAAATTTCCCCGTTACAATCTAAAAAGGGTTCTTCGTAGCATAATTCGCACAGTTTCTCGACAATACAAGATGCCAATCCTCGCAACTCCTTTAGTCATGGACCAGGTAATCTTCAATTTATAATGTTTCTTATTAAATGAATTATGGAATATCTTATTATTTTTGTATCACGAAGCAACGATAAGACAAGGCTACTTACACCAAACCGTAACGATGGGTATTGATTTTTATTACATTCACATAATACACAGGCCTCATCGCGATAAATGGAAACACTTTCTTCATTCGCATATTGAGACAAACAGTCTCTGGATGATTTCAGTAATATTGTGTTGAGATGTAATTTTATAGACTTTGATGACATGAATCTACTTCAAACTGAAAAATATGGATAATACGTGAAGAAATGACTTAACGGAGTGAATGTTTGTGCAAATAAGATATCATATGCTGAAATATAAATGAGACACATTCTAAACACGAGAGAAATCTTGCAAAAGCCATATCACGAGTATATGTGAATTTCGTTAATCGAGAAATCACGAAATCATTTTGATTATCTGGAAAATTCAGAGAAAGATCTAACAGTGCCCCGAACTAAATTCTATCTGTGCCTTGAACACCCTCAACATCGTCCTCGTGTGCTCTTGTACAGGTAGAGCGTCCCCTGCGCCCGATATTCGCCGCGTATCTCCGTTTTATCATCGACGCCAGCGCTCCTGGAGGTGGAGGAGGAGGAGGAGGAGGAGGAGGTTCGTGTCGTCATCGACGTCTGCTTCCACCCCATCGATGCGATGACCCTTTCATCCGGAAGGAAGCTTACTTCCCCCCTCCCTCCCACCCCTCTTTCCAGTCGCCACGAACATTAATATTCTCAAATATTTTACACGTTGAAAATGTTTCATCAACAAAAATTTAAGCAATGGTATGTAACTGAAATATAAACATTTTTCAATTTTTATATATATATGTGTGTGTGTGTGTGTTCACAAACTCACTCCTTTACTTAAAGTTTGATTTTTACCCCTCAATTTAAAATCTTGACATTTTTAGTCCCTCCATCTTCAATGAGATATTCATTGAACATCAGCATTCGACGGACAAAAGCCGCATCAACTTTACGTGAAACCAAATTCAATATTTCTTTTACATTTTTTTGAGAGAAAACACTCCGAACGTTCTTATTTTGCCACAACACAAACACAATGCACACCTACTGTATTTTCCAGCAAACAATCCACGTTTGAGATACTATCAGCTATTGTACTCCGAATGCGTTCCACGGGATAGACCGGTTAATCCGAGTACCGGATGGTCCGAGGCCAGTGAAGAAGGATTGTTGTAAAATTTGGTAAAAGATTAAATCGGCATTTCAGTTTCGTTAAATTTGAGAAGAAAAAGAAAAATTTGCGTTCCGCGAGCGATGCGTTTAGTGTCGTGTCGTGTTTTCAAGCTTCGTCGACGTACGAAGGGAGGGAATCTGGGTGAAGCGAACAAGTCTGGGAGTGAAGCTGTGAGAGGTTGAACCGCCGCTTTATTAAATCCCCTGCCTGTCCCCTGGAGACTCCGAGAGGGAACAGATAGCATCTTGATGGAGCGCCCTGTCGCCTTGAGTATTCTGACACCCGGCGAAGGCGAAGGCGAAGGCTTATCTTGCGGGCAACGCCACCCGAGCGCTGCCGGACCCGCCACAGATCGTCAGACACCCTCACCGCCAGATTATGACGTGGCGCTTGAAAATTGCACCTCCCCTTCCTTCACGAAACGTCGCTTCCGACGATCATGCTCTTTGTTTCCTTCGTGTTAGCATTCGTCACGAAAGTAATAGTGGGAGAAAGTGAGAATCTTCTTCTTTACAAAAATCTGCGCAGAGTTGGGACGATACGAAATATTGTAAATAATCCCCGGGTTTTGTACGAAATATTTTCAAGAAATACGGCAAAATCTTAATTTAGTGAACTTGGTGTATTTAGAGTGATTAACGCGTTAGAGAAAAGCATAAGAACTATCTGTTAAATTTTTTAATCAACTTTAGACCCTTCAGATCCTTTATTTTGAGGTTTATGTAAAAAGCAGCAAAACGTAACATTTAAAAAAAAAAATTTTAACGTCGTAATTTACTCTCAGAAAACCCTGTTCCTTTGCTTCAAGGGTCATTTATCTTCTTCTTTACACAAGTTTAGAGCTATATTAATTTCAAACTTCTCTTCTCCTCTTGGTTACTTCTTAATTTTTATGCCTTTTCCAAAGTTGCTCCTGGCAACAATTGTCGTGAAAATGACGTTCCCATCACAAGGTAGGTACGTCTACTATTTGTCCATTTCTTTCTTTTAATTGCAATACGTAGTTTTCATTTATTTATTTATTTTATTAATACAAAATCCGGCCGAAGGACCATTATTTCGGGTTGAGTCGTTTAGTCCTTTTCTCACTGTATTAGGTCACTATCTCTTTTTGTCGAATCATTGTCGATCCCAACTCCATTTTCCCCGCGATGATTACGTTCCTCTTCCTCTCAACCTCGTGCGGGTAGTGGGACTCCTACTCATCTCATTTCACATGCAACACGTAGGATAGTGTTTATGCAGTGATCTTCAAAATAAACATTCCTGAGTAGAACATTAAAAAAATAATAAAATACAATTATTAAATCGCCCTATTTCTGCTGGAACGTTGTGATACTAGAAATCAATAATTGTCTACATGAGAAGGTCGAGTTAATAATTCAATTTAATTGTGATTTTAGACGTAAAGGATGCCCAAAAATAATAAATCTAGCGCGAGGAGCTAACAACATTCATTGTGTTTCTTCGTCGTAATAACAATCATGAACCATCATTTAAGCGAGGCATGTATTCTCAGCTTTTTAATCCCTCGTAATCCACGATACCCCTGATTCATATCCATTTCATAAAATAAAAAGTATTTGATTTGTTGGCTTCTCTCTCTCTCTCTCAAATGCCCGACATTGAATTTAAACCCCTCTTCTCGCATATTAGCATTCTTGTCCTCCACATTCTGCGCCTTCCTTCTTTGTCCTCCACGGAGGTCGACCGGGAACCCTCGATCTCTCGAAGCGAAGGATCGATATGTACAAACACGCCCGGAAGTCGCGACGACGGCGCGACAAACACAATAATAAAATTCCGGAGGTGCTGAGGCGCGATCCCTGCGGGACGCCGAGCGGAATGGAGAGAGACTTCGTCGCGTTGAATGGCCAATAAAGAGCGGAGAGGGATTGATTTGTGGTTCTACGCTCTTCATGTCAATGCGCTGGAAGAGATTCTGCTCGTAATATAACCATTATACACCATGTATAAAGCGAAGGACACGAAGTCACGACGAAGTTACAGGGATTAGAAAGAAATGAATAGACGGAGAGAGAAAACAACAGTTCAACGATTTAAAACAAAGAGAAGAAACAGACAAGAAGGAATTTTAATCTGTAGGATGTATAACCTTGTGCCAAGGAACAGAGTGAGAACTGTAAATAAATAAATAGATAAATTTTAGCTGTGTTGAAGAGAATTGGGAAACAAGAATAAAAACACTGTATATGTGTATGGGAACAGAAACAGAGAATCACATTAAGAGGGAACATACGAGAATTTAACGAGAGGTATATTTTAAATTTAAATGTGAAGGAAATGTTTTTGGCAAATAAACAACATTTTGAAATTTATAAATTATCAATAAGTCATTTTAAGTTTTATTTCTTTATTGAAAATCATAGTTTCTATAAATACAATCTATTTTCAGTTCATAATCATTTATTTTGCTGTTCTAAAAATGTAAGCACTGATTTCACAAACTGATATAGTTGTCCTTTTTGATTGAAGATGTTCCCTTCACTTCATTTACGCACCTCGCCGGCATTCACGCGCGTTCTCTAAACGTCCTATCGCTTCGACACGCATGCGGCTAATGTATAGGCATCATGTCTTTCTCTTTTGTCAGTCACCCATTCCCAAAGACCGGAGCGCGCGTCGTTTGGCCACCCCCGGACGCGACAAAGGGCGTGCGGAGGGCGTGCAAAGGGGTGACGTAAAGTGTTGCGAGTACATTGAGCAGCGCTCACAATGGCTTCGTAACGGCTTCGTAACAGATAGCGCGTGAGATGTTGATGATGATGATGACGGCGACACCCGCGTTGGCAGCGATGACCGCCGTAACCCCCACTCCCCCTCCCCCCCCGTCCCAACCGCCCTTGTGGTGGCTACAGTGGCTAAAGTGGTGAAAGAGAGAGAGAGAGAGAGACAGAGAGATGTGATGAAGGAGTAGAGAGAAACCTGGATGTGTGCGAAAGGGGAAAATGCAGTCGTTAGAGGCAACAACGCTAAGAGTAGCTTCGGCAAATACGATGTCACTTGGGTGAGAGATTGAGGGCAATAATGGGGATGCAGTTAAAAAAGAATGACAAAGGGAGGCGTTAAAATGGGATTCTTCACACAATTCAATTGCATTCCATAAACTTTGATTTTAAAAGAGAGGAACGTTTTCGCCGATACGGTTGGCATCATTCGAGCTGAGGAATGAGGTAATCTTTAAACAAACACGATTCAATTACACAGATGCAGTTTCCATAAACTCTAATTGTAAAAGTGAGAATCACTTTTGCCGATGCGATACGTATCAACAAAATGTGTACGCAAACTCAAGAGTGAGAGACGGTTAATGACTCACTTTTCCACGAATAACCTGAATTTGGCAGAATCTCAGTTACTTTACTTAGATTGATGATGGCATCAAAGTGGGTAAAAATGATTTGGTTTCGATTATATTGAAATATGTTCTATCAATTCATTGCAAGCAAGTTGTGTCAAAATTAACACGTTATAACGTCAAGTATTTTTTATAATTTTCATGATTCCAACATTAGATTGCGTAATGAAGAAAATAGCATTTTAAAAATGTTTCTCAATTTAAGAATCAGCAAATCTCCAAGTGAACCCGCTAATTCTTTTTTATTAAACATTTTTCGCTTTTTGCAGGAATTGGTCTGATGTTGACAGATTGATGTTCATCAAAAGTAGTAGAAGATTTTGTCACTACTTATTGATGCAAGAGACCATTTCGGCCGCACGGCGGTCATCTTCTGTGCTACAATTTTTTTTTTTACAAAATAATTATAAGTTCAAACATTTTCAAAACAATCTACCCCCTTCATCATTGAAAAGTTAATAATTTTCAATATAATATGAAAAAATAACAGGAAATGAGAAAGTTGGCATACCCCAGGGTCCTTTGGCAAGCGGTTGCTAAAAGCACTGTTGTCTCATGTAGATTCGTATTATATAGGGAGGTTTCAAGAATTTCCATTGACGTTACGGGTTTTCCATGTAAGTTGTTTTATGGCTAATTTTAGCAGAGGGGGGGGGAGGAACTATCTGGAATTCGATGATTGAGTTAAGTGAATTACGAATATAAATGTTTTCGAATTTAAGCCTTTTCCAGTAATTATCTTCTATTTCTAAAATTTGGAAATCACTGATTGTGTGGAACGTGTGATTGTTTTTTTATAAGATGTGTGGCGAAATGCGAATGTCCGATGAGGAGGTTTGAAAGCGTGAATGTGTTCTTGTAGTCTTCCATGAAAATTGCGTCCAGTTTTTACTTTTTGATGTTAACCATTGTTCGGAACGTAATAATGCAAGAAATCTTAATGACTCCCTTTTATTAAGCAAACACTCTTTTCGCAGACAGATTTATAAAATTCGTGATATTATAAAAATAATAGTCATTATTCATTTATATTTCTTCCTTATAAAGTATGTATTTTTGTATTTACAAATATTGTATTTACATCTTTAATTCTATTATATGTTTGACATGTTTGTGTCGTTTATTATTTAGTTTTTGTTCATCACTTGAAGGAATAGTGAACTTGTATTCAAATTCTATTCCAAAAGACAATCTCATATTACGATCGCAAGGTCGTCAAGTGCGCTGTCCCATTAAAATTTTAAAATAACGAATACCTTTCTTTTCGATTCCATTATTTTTTTCATACGTACTACGATGTTTAAAAACAAATAGACAAATAGACCAAGGGGGATATTCCTTCTTGCCTGTTACATGAAGAGTCCTTTGATCATGTTTTAGTAGATAATTCACAATAGAAATAAAAAAAGTCGAGCGAGGAACACAAAAAGAGATGCTTATTCGAATTCTTGGCATTTTGCTTTTCCATGTCTTCACTTTAACAAACCATGAAATTTTTTCAGAACTCACGTGAAGAAGAGTAGAAGTAAAAAAAAAAATTAAACTAATTCGCCGAATTCTACGAACACTTTGCGATATCATATGATTGTTTCGCAATTATTATGTTTGTAACATATATAATAAAATAATTTGTATAATATCTCATAAATATTTAGTCTTTATAATACTGGTCTCGGACAACGATGGTCCGAGGGTAAGTCAATATATAAGTCGCAAACGTCAGTTGCCCTCACCTTACACCGTTTCAAATTACGATATTAAATTAATTCAGAGTCCCGACTTAGCTCCCAGTGATTTTCATCTGTTTGGACCCCTTATCAAAAAAATTATTTGGGTGGCCGTCATTTTGAAACTGATGATGACGTAATCCAAGTGAGTTACTCGTTGGCTGCGACAGCCACCAAAAGACTTCTTTTCCACCCATTTTGAAGGACTTGTAAAGAGAGAGGATATGAAGTGTCTGAATGTAGTGGAGGGGGATTATGTCGAAAAGTGAAATAAATGTCAGGAAGCTACTTTGATAATTATTGCCTCTATCCAGTGACTTATTTATAGACTTTGGTACACAACATTCATCAACGTCAATTAATAATACGAATTATACGAGACCCAAAAATAAAAAGCGAATAATATTTCACAGCGTCCTTTTGGTCAAGTAGACACGATAATTCGTACTCTTTGATGAATTTTATAGTTCGTTTTATGTTTATTACACTTCACAATCCTTCGTAGCTCGTCATATTCTCTTTCATATTCTGCACTGTAGGGAAGAGTGAGTGTCAGGGAGGGGTGGGTGTCGCGTCGCTTCAAACATTGTGAGCACCTGAACGAACGTCGGTGAACGAATCACTCGCATACACACACACACACAAACACGAGAGAGAGAGAGAGAAGAAGCGGTGGAATGGGGAGCAGAGCTCGCAGCAGATAAAACCAATACATCACCACGAAGATCGGGACCGAATTCACCGCAACAGCAACACAAGGAAAAGGGAAGGAGTACTACGAGAGCCCTTTTCTTGTACTTGAACAAAAGAAAAGATAGCTGTTTCATACAACAATGCGCTAAACTCAAATTTCGCGAGAAAATTGTTAATATTTGACTAAAAATTGTCTCTGAGTCATCTGCAATAAAACAAAAAAAAATGTTTAATACAAAAGTTAGTCCTTTCCCGATACTAAATACCAAGTTGGGGCCCTTGATCGGAATTGATGGGATGATCCCTTGCTTGCTTCCGGAGAGTAAATTAGTTCTTTTCCCTCCACGTGGTCATACGCAGTTTGTACTGTTTTTTGACAATAAATTTATTATTATTATTAACACATTTCAAAAATTTCGAAATTGCCCCAGGATATTTTCGTCATTCGATAGAGACATTCCCGATTTCAAAATACAAAATCATTCCTCTTGAGTTAGAAAAGATCTCTATAGTTGGTCTGGGACTCACTGTATATTCACGCAAATTAACTCAATGTGTGTGAGCAAAATTCAACGACTGTTTTATTAAAGTGTGAGCAATAAAACAATAAATTTAGAGGCTCATTTAAGTGATTGATAGCATACTGGTTAACTCGGAGCATAGATTCGAATCCTGACTTTATGTCAGAAACTATGTCTTAAAGAAGTATATTAGAGACAAAATTATTATTTTTTGCCACTTTGTGACGTTTTTATGTACACGTGTTTATCTACTTCCACGGTTTTACTTTGAAATTTGCGAAACACGTCAGAGTTAACAAGTGGCTTCGGAAGAACTGTTCATTTCGTAAGTATAATGAATGCCAAAAAGGTGGAAACAAAATTCACTCATTATTTTTTTGAGGCGGGAAAGATTCCACGGAAAACATAATTTTTTACGCTAAAGTTACTTGAAATATATCGTGCAAAATTTTCAATGAAGTATTTGTAAATATTTAAACAGAAAAAGAATTATGTATTACTAATTTTTTAAATATTTTAGAAATGATTCGTTATTGTAAAACATAACAATTAACTTCGTATTTTGAAAGAATACTTTTCACTTAGATTAATTCAATATCATTTTTACGTCTAATTTTAATTAATATAATCATACTACGGCATAAAAGAGAAATTAGAATTATTGTGACGGGGTAACGTACATTCTTCAGCATCCGAACGTACAATACATATTGGCGGAGGAAAATTTGAAAAATAATGACGAATGTAATATTGTACGGAAATATTAGCTAGATTATTCAGAAAAGGATTATGATTACAACATCAAATTGACACAGATAAAAATGTAGTCAACTGTCTTCTTCTCGTACTCAGAGAATAGAGTAATGCGCACGCATTGTTACATATTGTTGGCTTTTGCCCGTTTCTCTGAACAAGTCTATCATACGAGCTTTGATTCACACTCGTTTTGACAATTCAATACGACCAACATTTTCAGTCCATATCGATGGGGGTTCGAGAACCGATTATTTACATAAATGATTCATAACTCGGTGGAAGTGAAATCGCGGGAAGACATCGATCGTAGTGAAAACAAAGCAATGAATCCTTAACTAACAGCCAATGAAGTCTTTTGGTCCTGACGCACGCCGCGCCGCTGCTCTGCTTGCTTGGTTGCTCCAGCCCCAGTTTCTTTACTTCTTCTAAAAATGTGGTAACACATGCATCCACACACATACACACACACGCGCTCCCACGCGCCGCTGTGCAAAGAGAGAGAATGTGGAGGTCTCTTTTGACGGTTATTCCCACACATGTCGGGTTCAGAGACAGTTTCAAAATATTGTAAAGTACATGATGTATGGAATGGTGATTCTTAATTCTTAACCAAGTAAAAAAAAGGACTCAAGAGAGTTTGACTTGGAGGGTTTTTTTTTTGTGCCATGCTCTTGAAATTTTTATAAGCTTCCACGAAAAGTTTAATTTATCGTAAATTTTACTTTGAATTTTTCACTTTGTTGAAAAAAAAACAACATTGTTTTTGAAAGCGTATGCGCCAAATTCGATGGGAGAAGAGTGTACATGAATCGATTGAGTAAAGATTAATTTAATACTACGATGGACATGTGAGCATAAGTTTGAAGATACCACACAACGAAAGCACAAAGGTAACGACTGAAACCGTAGACACGTGACGGCGGGGGTCGGGGGTGGGGGTGGGGGTTTAGACGGAGAGCTCCACACCCCCTTGAGGTGGAGGGAGGGAGGGAGTCCGATAAACCGGAAGGAAGTTGCGGGTTCCCCGGAAGACACAAGAGTGCAGGTATGCGGTGGAGGACTTCAAACGCGGACGCGTATTAATTACGCGTCGGGGTATTCGCGCCCCGCGGCACTCGGTTCTCGGCGCGCAGCGAGCGGATGCTTCTGAAGTCAGTGCGATGCGGTGCGCTGGGAAAAGGAGGACTGGAACTAAAACCACCCCCTCCCCCCCTGCGGTGGAGCTTTCGGATGCTATGCTACTAATAGTACACAGAAATTAGCAAAAGTATGTTAAACAAATCACGAGTATTGAAAGAATCAACGACTTTGGGGTTATACAGCTATGTGATATATAAGGAAAAATGGGGAAAGCCCATGCATCAAAGATTTACAAGACAATCTTGTATACATGAGCTTATACAGCGCCTTAAAAGAGCCACATTTAGCTAACTTCTATTTAAAGTAAATTCATATTAGCTGCGATAATGTGTCAAAATCGTCAGCGTAGGTTACGTTTGAGGCTGTGTTAAATCTTCTTGCAACTAGGGCACCTCCTCGCAAAGCAACAGATGTGATAAAGCAGTATTTAATTGCAAAAATGATACCATGTTGTTGTATCCATGTAATAACAATCATTTTAAACTTAGGGTACACGAGGTATCTGAATAAAGAGATAAAGATTTTTTATGTGTCAGACGATGAAATGAATCGACCTGACACGTAAAGGAGCGATTGCAACATTGTAGCGCGTATTCAGGACTTGATTCTCTTCTGTCCCTTCGAATGGAACACACACACACACACGCATTTCACTGCTGTTCACCATGTGACCCAAAATGGGACAAGGTTATTTTGGTATTATCATTAAAAAGTATTTTTAATTCATGATTATCAACTCTCCAACAATTTTTATAAGCCACGCACTCCTAAATGTTCGTGTCTCTGGTGGTAGTGTTATCGCTCATCACCAAGTCATCCCGGGTTCGATTCCCGATGGGGCCAGAAAAGTTTTAGCTTTTCACGTGAATGTCCCAGTTGGCATACCTTCCTTCCCCCATCCAGCTATCCTCTATTCAGCTCTATCCTAGTATCAATAACTCTAACTACTAATTACTAACCCATCCACGTGGGTCAAGTTGTTGGTAAATCCAGCTAAGCCGCCCACCTACTAACAATAGCTTCTTCCAACCAACTCCTACCTCCTATAGCTCCATGTAGATACACTTCAATAGCACTAAGCTACATTTTCTCCCATTTACACTAAATACTACAATATATAAATGTTCTTTGTGTATATTCACTATATTTTTTCTTCATCGAAAAAATGACGCATTGAGGTCTTAAAAAACTACTCCCTGATTGGAAAGCTTATAGCACGCCAACTTCTGCACAATTCGCAAAAATGATTAGTAGCTGTTAGATGACAAAATTTTATAAAGAACATTTTTTCACACAGACTTCTTTCACACAAACCTAAAATCACTTCGTAACAAAGTGGTGAAAACTGCGACTCCCTATACTCCTGAAGGTTAACATTTAGGGAACGTGGTCCCGGTGAAGCTGTGGAGAGGGTCATTGGAGTGAATAACACTACTTTCTATAACTAAATTCAAAATTTCAAAAACTGTATGAATCAATACACCTAAGGGTCTCTCTCACGTCTAATTTCATAGAATTATAATTGGAGATAAATAATTATATTAAGTTTAAGGTCTGTTCGGAACCCAACATATCTCCTTCCCAATTCCTTCGCTCAAATCAAGAGACTAGATGGAGGAGCGGGTCTTGTGCTCAAAATCTCTTCAAATCACAAATACGCTTTAAATAAATCACTTAAAAAAATAAACACAAGAAGAACACTGCGACTCATTTCGTTTCACTTCACACGCGAAATATCTCTCTCTCTCAATAAACACGTGAGGAAACTTAGCAAAAAGAAGTTTTACTTGTCCTTCCTCAATCCATAGGCAACAAGCAATTTATCAAAATACACTTTTCATTTCATAAATTTTTTAATATTTCAAGTAGTTTCTTACCAATAGCATATTTATATTGCATTTCAGATTCTGATCAATATGAAAGTGCAAATCGTGCGATGAAAATACATAGATTAAAGTATACCCTGCCAGCACTTGATTATAACTATAGGTGTTGCATAGTTACATCACTCCTCAATACTAATTCTTATAATAATTGAGAAAGATTATTACAATGCAAGCATAGTATTCTTTAATCTTACCTTAATAGGGATACTTTCACCCGTGTAAGTTATGGATATTATCTCTGTAGTATTGTAACCACCCGGATCAGATATTTCTCCGGTTAACCTTTGGACACACTGATCTAAATTGATGGGATGGTCTCTTGCTTGCTTCCGGAAAGTAAATTCATTTATTATATAAATAAATCTAATTGAACATGTAGATATTATACAAGAAGAACGTTGGTACCAGACAAATTAATCATTAACACTTTTACAATTTGCGATGCAAAAGTTTGGACGTATGTGCGCGCTTTTTCTCTTTGTTAAATCATGTTTTTTTTAAGAATTTTATTTAGTAACGTTGGAATAAATATCTTCCATGAGCAGGAGCCCTGATTCAAGGTCGAACCCGGTAAAAACTTGTAATAATTCAATTTTCTGTCCAAAGCATGGAATAGCTACTTCTTTTCTACGAAGGATTTTACTAAATTGTCAACTATTATTCATCTACTTCTTATTGAATAAAAAGATGTATTTCAGTTACTTTCTTATACACCTCGTTATTGTGCATAGTAAAAGAAATCGAAGACATTTAATGTCTTCACTAATTTGTATGCACAAGAGTAAAAGAATTAGGTTCCATATCTTCGCTTTGCTCCTCTGCTGTATGATCACTATGCGATTCTGTTCTCACTCCGCTACGTCATTGGATCAATCGAATCTGGAGAGTTAATGTTACTGGAGACTCCACTCCAAAGCGATATGGTAACAGATATGGTAACAGCATCGAGATCACTCGGGAGGCAGTTAGCAATGTGAGAGTCGCTAGCAGCAACCATAACAGCCATGAGACAATGCGTTGATCCCAAATGTTGCAGCCACTAAGAGAACTGAAGGAAGTTTGACATTAGAACACTGAAGACTTTCGAAATCAATGTTCAAAGTATATATTATTCGTGCAAATATTATCATCAGAAAATATCTTTTTTCTAAATGGTAATTTTTGATATCATTTTCTCCCATCATCATTAACCAATTACATATCGTCACGAAAAATAATTTTTAGGGAGGGGCGGAACCACATTCTAATATTTTCATCATTTATAATTAGTTTCTTTTTATAAATCACATTTAAATTTTGTGGTTAATTCATGAAATACCTCCCAGATGACTTTAATCACGGCTCCATCGATGCTTAAATCCGCATAATTGTAGTAAATCCATTAACTGCCACCCAGGTGACGCTAATCATGATTGATTGAACATCAATGAAGTCCCCATTTATTATTGTAACTTCACCTAAAAAAAGAGACACTGGATAACCATAGTATATGCCATACACTGCTATCAAGGAACATTGGATCCATCGATTTGGGATCTTCTGTTAGAGTAACAATGAACTGTTCGTAGGAGTCCATGTAAATGTCACAAAAAACTAATTTCAAATTTATCTTTAATATTCATATTATTCACAATTTTTTACTGGTTGTTTTTATTATATTGGAACTAACGGATGTTGTAAAAATTCCGAACATATCTCAATGGATATTCTATCAAATATTTCACATAAGTTTTTGGAACAAAATATCATTTCTTGGGATTAGGTCATTAAAATTCTCTTCGAACTTGCCAGCGTATAACTTCTACATGAAATCTCGGCCAAAACAGCTCTGCAAATATCGTATGAGAAAACTCAGTACATGGAAAGAAAGTACATCAACACACACCATGCACACAAAATATGAAAAAGTGAAAAGAGTGGGAAAATTCAAGTATTTGGCTGAATATATACAGATGGGAGGATCAAACAAGGCATCCAACATAAAAAGAACAGAGAAACTGAACAAGTCTACAAATTCACAAGGATGCACTGCAAGAGCAACAACAAAAATATCAAGACAGGCCACACTCAGGCGTTAAAATACAGTTGTGTTACCAGAAGCACTATACGCATCAGAAAAGACAACAATCGGAGTATTAGGTACCGCAGAGACAGAAAATAAAGTACAATCCTCAGGAAAATTTTTGGAGCAATACAAAGAGATGGTATATGGATGAAGAGACCAACCAAAGAACTATATGAACACACAGACAGACTCACAAAAATGGTCAGAAAACGTCAGCTAGCGTTTTATGGACAAATACTTAGAATTAACAACAACAGTCTAGCAAAGAAGATATTTGAGGTAGTAAACTGCTCAACCAAAAAAAACCCAACTAGTTTCAAGAAAAAGAAGAAGACCTAAAACATGCAGGAATTAATTGGGAAACGATAAAATCAAGAGATGACTTCAGAGGCAAAATTAAGAACACAAAATTCGAAGTTTAGAAAAAATGAAAACAGGGAAAGTTTGGACAGAACAAAGGAAACAGGAACATAGCCAAAGAATGAAGAAAAGAAGAAGAAAGAAAAGGAATAATCAGAAGATGTGTTCAAGTTAAACACTGCCCAAAGGGCAAAATAATGTGCAATAATAATAATAAAAATAATTTGACATGACAATTTGTTTCTCTTTAGAAACTACTGCCAAAAGAGAAATATCACAGATTATTGCGAAGCCGAGAGGAACCTTCGGCCATACGTGCGGAGGGAGCCGGCCAGTCTCTGAAGCAGGATCACGTAGCAACAATCAAATTATTTATTACTCAACAACAGAACAAAATTAAATCCAACTCAATAACAAAAAATAACGTTATTCCATACGAGATTCTTTGTTCTCGGATTAAGGCAGACAACCCAGCGGCCGTGAAGTTGGAGAACGTAGTAACCACCTTGCACAAGGAGTAGCGTGCCCCATGCCGGCGCAATCAGTCGTCTATGCCCGGTTCACCAACTTCTCCATGCACGCCGGTCTAGTCTCTAGTGCCCTGTGTTATCTTCTGATGCCGTCTCGTGTCTCTCGCTTCCGTCGCCGCCACCGTCGCCACCGTCACGCTCTCTCTGAGCGGGAAACACAAATCTGCTCATGGGAATTATGGTTTTTATCCCATAAAGTCTCTCTCTCTCTCTCTCTCTCTCTCTCTATATATATATATATATATATATATATATATATATATATATATATATATATATATAT